>JANAVB010017627.1:15000-98461 GCA_029216955.1 Iris pallida
ACTCTGTCATAAGCTTTACTCATGTCAAGTTTGATAGCAGCATTACTGTTGACCCAAACTGGATCACAGTCAACCTAATTTAGATAATTAATAAAATAATATTTGACCTGATCTAATACGACACATTAAGCTCAAAGTCAAGAACATCTTTTACAACATATCAAGCTCAAACGTACGTCATTAACAAGTTGATCATTGCAATTGTACTTGTACTGAGTCTGTACTTTTTATTTTATTGAGTCCAGGATCATGTACGTTGAGTCATACTGAGCTATCTCGAACCCAGACTTCACTCTCCAACCTCTATCATACAAAACAAGACAATCACTAAACCAAACCAATCCTCTCATAGCCCATTGTATGTTCTGGCCCCATAGAAACCGAATTCGGGCCGAATTCTGCTTCCTAAAAATTAGGATGCTAATTTTTAGGGCCTGCTTGATACTAGTTGTCCAACGTTCAAAATTTTGAATTCTTCGGACAGAATTCTGGCCTAATTCTTCCTTCTCGGACGAGTATAAATAGAGCTTGAAATCTCTCATTTCAAATCATCTTTCACCTTCAAATATTCAAGCTTTCTAAGCTCTACTACTCCAAGCCCTACTCTTGCATATCTTCTAAAGCCACAACTCTCCTTAGCCCAAGGTGTTCAGTGCAATATCAGCTAGAAGTTGTGTGCAAGAGTGAAAGAAAAGTCACTTGGACAATTCCAAGTTTTGTCTCTGCAAAGTTGTAAGAAATTGACGTAATCTTTATAGTAAAAGCACGTAGTTGTACCCAATTTCACAAATAGTGGCTTTCAATCCTGAGCGAGAGTTCTCAGGCCTGGACTAGTCCTCCACGAGAAAAACCAGGTTAAATCACTGTGTATGCGTATGCTCTTCCGATCTCTATTTATTTCCGTATTACTCTCTAATTACATACTCTCTTGGTAGTTGATTTCTGGACTTGATATAGAGTTGCATTTTTAATTAGTTATTATCGACACAAACTCTATTCACCCCCTCTAGAGTTGCCTATACGTAACTCCAATTTATTGACCCAAACTGGATCACAGTTAACCTAATTTAGAGAATTAACAAAACAATATTTGACCTGATCCAATATGACACATTGAGCTCAAAGTCAAGAACATCTTCTACAACATATCAAGCTCAAGACAGACATCATCAACAAGTTGATCATTGTAATTGTACTTCTACCGAGTCTGTACTTTTCATTTTAATGAGTCGTACTAAGCTATCTCGAACCTAGACTTCACTCTTCAAGCTCCACCATAAAAAAATAAGACAATCACTAAACCAATCCTCTCATAGCCCATTGAATGTTCTTGCCCCATAGAAAAAGAATTCGGGCCGAAATCTGCCTCCTAAAAATTAGGATGCTAATTTTTAGGGACTGCTTTATACTATCTGTCCAACATTCGAAATTTTGAATTCTTGGGATAGAATTCTGGCCAAACTCTGCCACCTCAGACTAGTATAAATTGAGCTTGAATTCACTCATTTCAAATCATCTCTCACCTTCAAATATTCAAGCTTTCTAAGCTCTACTACTCCAAGACCCACTCTTTCATATCTCCTAAGCCACAACTCTCCTTAGCCCAAGGAGCTCAGTGCGATATCAGCTAGTAGTTGTGCGCAAGAGTGAAAGAAAAGTCACTTGGACAATTCTATGTTTTGCCTCTGTAAAGTAGTAAGAAGTTAGCGTGCTCTTTTGAGTAAAGGCACGTGGTTGTACCCTATTTTACAAATAGTGGATTTCAATCCTGAGCGAGAGTTCTCAGGCCTGGACTAGTCCTCCACGAGAGAAACCAGGTTAAATCGCTGTATTTGCGTATGCACTTCCGATCTCTATTTATTTCTGCATTACTCTCTGATTACTTACTCTCTTGGTAGTTGATTTCTGGACTTGATATAGAGTTGCATTTTTAATTGGTTATTATCAACACAAACTCTATTCATCCCCCTCTAGAGTTACCTATATGTAACTTTAATTGGTATCAGAGCTCTATTCTCTTGATAATGGATTAACATCCAAGAACTGATCCATTGCAACCACACAACCTATCTTTACAAACTACAGTGAGGGACAGTCCACAAATAGGCCACCCCTATATGATGGAACCAACTACACCTATTGGAAGACTAGAATGAGTTTCTACCTAAAGTCTCTAGACTTTGATTTATGGACCATAGTCACTGATAGTTACAAGAAGCCTGCTAGAATTGTTGTCGAGGGAAATCTCATAGATAAACCCCACGACAAATATATTGACTAGGAAAAGAAACAAGCTAGTCTAGATGCTAAGGCTATTAATGCTCTCTTCTGTGCTATAGATAGGACTGAATGCAACAGTATCTCTACATGCTCCACCTTACACGAAGTATATAAGCTTCTGGAGGTGACCCATAAAGGAATTGTTGGCCCATTGGTCATATGGTCAACCTGATTTTAATAATTGATCAAACTCTGTCTGGATATACGAAGCTAGTCGGGACATCTCGGACTCTTGGACATGATCAAGAATGGCTATCCACTGAATTCAAGACCGAAGATCTGTTTGCCTGTTCGAGTCTGTAATTCCTTATGCAATGTATTTTTTATTTTATTTGAGTCTATGAATATGTTGTACACCGAGTCGTACTGGCAAATAGGCTACCCTTAAATGAGTTCAAAATATTTTTTAAAATGACCTCTCAAAAAGGTTTACAAAAAGGTTTTCAAAAATCACCAAAAAACTTTTTAAAACCCTAACTAAATCCTGACAGAACTCGGGCCGAGTTCGGCCAGAGTTCGGTTGGTGGCCGTTGTGATTTTGAATCCTTGTTACTTGGTCCTCCTGCAGTTGCAAATTTGATCGAGATTTGCTCATAGAGTTCTGTTCAAATTCTGCCCGAATTCTGTCAGAAGTTTGCCTTTGGAACACCTATAAATAAAGAAGGATTTTGATCATTTCAACTCAGTCATTCACTTTCAATCTTCTCTCTATCTAAAGCTTTCTGTCTTCCAAAGAGTTTTCTAGAGCTTTCAATTTCAGATCCCAAGCCAGTTACAATCCTCTAGTCGATTTGCTAGTGCGGTACGGTCTAGAAGTTTCTGAGAGATTGTAATCAGAAGGCTTGATTGAAGAATACCTCTTCATATTTGAAGTTGGATGAGTTCTTCGTATCAAAGCTCGCGTTGTAGAAGTTGCAAGGACTTCGTAAGACAACTTGCGGTTTTTCCAATAGTGGATTCAACTGGTAGCAAGAGTTCTACCGACTGGATTAGTCCTCAACAGAGGGATACCAGTATACATCGCTATATTTGCGTTTGCTCTCTTAACTTTGCCTTTACATTATTTTAGTTGTGATTAATATTCTGTGATTGTGCTGCTAACATTTTTTAATTAGCATTATTCCGCTGTCAACTCTATTCACCCTCCCTCTAGAGTATTACGCTTTACTATTTCGTTTCTACAATTGGTATCAGAGCAGGTTCTCCATCTAGAGGTATTATATTCTGATCCCAATTGTTCCTACAATTGGTATCAGAGCGGGTGTTACAGGTAAAGCAAGGTAACAGTGTAATTATTTATTCATTTTAATTAACTGTTATATAGATCACAGTACAACACATGGCAACTGTAAAATTCACAAGTGAAGGCCAGGCCACAAACAGACCCCCACTGTTTGATGGTACGAACTATACCTATTGGAAAACACGGATGAGTTTCTTCTTGAAATCACTTGACTTTGATTTATGTCCATTGTTCTTGATGGCTATCAAAAGCCACCTCGTATAAATGTTGATGGAGTTTTAGTTGAAAAACCCCATAGCAGATATACGGAGGAAGAAAAAAAAAGGGCCAGTCTTGACGCACGTGCTATTAACGCTCTTTTTTGTGCTTTAGACAAAACTGAATTTAACAGGGTGTCTATCTGCACAACGGCTAATGAAGTGTGGAAGCTACTTGAAGTCACACATGAAGGCACGACTTAAGTCAAAGAATCAAAGGTCAGCAGACTTACTCATGAGTATGAGGTGTTCAAGATGAAGCCCAACGAAACAGTTACTCAGATGTTCGAGAGGTTCTTGGATATTGTAAATCCTTTGTCCTCCCTAGGCAAAGATTACAGTAACCATGAAAAGATTCACAAACTCCTGCGAGCTCTCACCAAGAACTGGATTCCAAAGGCTACTACAATTATTAAAGGGAACGATCTCACAACTATGTCCTTCGAAGTACTCATGGGTAAGCTACTCACTCATGAACTGGAGCTACAAGATTTTAAAGAGCCTATACCAAAGGAGAAGACGATCGCTTTCAAGGCTCAGCACAGAAAAGCTGCTGAAGATGACTCAGACAGCAGTGAATCTGATGCTGAAGATCAAGCACTCCTAGCAAGGAAATTCAAAAGATTCATGAGATATGAGAAGAGAGCCAAAGAAAACAACAGCAGCAACAACTGGTATCAAGATGATGCTGTCTGCTACGGCTGCAAGAAGAAGGAACACATGAAGAAGGATTGTCCTACAAACTCATCATCAAGCAAGAAGAGCAACAGGTATGAAAAAGGGAACCTGAAAAGATCAACATCTAGAAGATATGCCAATACCAGCAAATGGCATGAAAGTGAAGCCAGCGACTCAGAAGACGAACAATCAGAAGACGCTGCAAACGTATGCTTTATGGCATCCGATCAGGTACCTACTGAACCTGTAGTTGATACTTATGATGACTTCACCTTTGAGCAATTAGGAGATGCCTTCAGTGACCTGATGACTGATTACAGGAAACTGCGTAGCAAGTATCAGACCTCTAAGAAGGTACTCAAAGAGTACAAAGGTGAAATAGGTAGACTTACCGACCTACTAGCTGAGGTTAGAAATAATGTTAGTGAGTCTGGTGAGCTTTCTTCTATAAAGCTCTTATTACACGAGACTACCAAGTCATCTGAAGAGAAAGACAAAATTATTGACCAACTCAAAGAAGAACTTTCTATAGAGAAAAAAAGTCTTCGATGTGCACAAATCAGAATAGAAACACTTACTTCTGATTATACTAAGTTGTATAACACTTCCAAAAGATTGGAAATTAGGTTAGAAAAATAGCCTGAGTCTGCTGCTTCCTACCCTAATACGTGTCACTTATCGAAAAATTGGAACATTCCCAAGCCAAACACTGTCAGACCTAACCCTATCAAACCTTTACCCCAAAAGGTTAAGCCCAAACAGGATTATAGGCATGCATTCTTCTATACTAGAAAACCCAAACCTACCAACCATGCACACCACTCAGCTTTCAATACTCGACATGCAAAATGTCATTATTGTGGCCTCATTGGTCATATTTTATCTGCATGTAGAATGAGAAAGCTTGTTGATTTAAACATTTATGCATGGATACCAAAAGGTAAAAATTCAGGACCCTACAAGAAATGGGTACCAAAAGTTTCATCTGCAAACTGTTTTGTAGGTGGAACACCCTTCATATGCTAAAAGAAAATGGATCCTCGACAGCGGTTGTTCACGGCATATGACCGGTGACGCTACATTATTTGCAACACTGTCGAAGAAGAAGAAGGAAGGTTATGTTTCCTTCGGTAATAACTTGAAAGGGTATATTATTGGTATCGGTGACGTTGGTAAGTCTTCCTATCCTGTTATTAAAGATGTCTGTCTGGTTACCGAGTTGAAACATAATCTACTCAGCATAAGTCATTTGGCTGATCATGGTTATGGCATCAACTTTGGCAAAAATAAATGTATTATAGTTGATAGCTCAACTGGTAATACTATCTTTGAAGGTATCAGGGAAGACAACATATATGTTTTCTATTTGTTGGAAGAAACTAACATTTCAGGTAGATGCTTAATGGCTAAAAGCGATGAGAGTCATCTGTGGCATATGAGACTCGGTCACGCAAATATGGACACAATATCAAGATTATCCACAAAGAAGCTAGTACGCGGTTTATCGGACATAACATTCAAGAAGGATTCGGTATGCAGCCAATGTGAAAGGTACAAAGCTACCAGATCCACATTCAAGTCAGTAAATGCAGTATGTACTACTAGACCTCTACAATTACTTCATATGGACTTATTTGGTCCTAGCAGAGTTGCTAGCCTCGGAGGTAAACTTTATGCTTTTGTAATTGTAGATGATTTCTCTAGATACACGTGGGTATACTTCTTGACACGAAAGAATGATACATTATCCAAATTTGTCGCCTTTTGCAAAAAAGTACAGAATGAAAAAGGTTACATGATCACTCGTATTAGAAGCGATCATGGTGGCAAATTCGAGAATGCAGAGTTTGAGCATTTTTATGACACACACGGTTTTGTACACGAGTTCTCCTACCCTAGGACTCCACAACAAAATGGAGTTGTGGAACGTAAGAATAGAACTCTAACCGAAATGGCCAGAGTGATGTTAAACCAGTTTAGTCTACCCAAATATTTCTGGGCTGAAGCTGTCAATACAGCTTGCTTTGTTCTCAATAGAGTTCTAATTCGACCAAAATCGAAAAAAACTCTATTTGAGTTATGGTTTGATAGAATCCCATCTGTTTTATATTTTAGAATATTTGGTTATAAATGTTTTATTCTTAATACAAAAGACAATTTGGGAAAGTTTGACGAAAAGGCCGATGAAGGTATATTTTTAGGTTATGCGGCCAAGAGCAAAGGATACAGAGTCTTCAACAAACGAACCATGATCATCGAAGAGTCAATCGACGTCACTTTTGATGAACTGAATCAAATGACTATCGATGACAATAATGAAGATCCAACTGTACCACGCTCAACAACAGCTGATTCTCAACCAAGCTCGGCACTAGCTGATCCTCCTAGAGAAGATCCAGGAACCAGCTACCTTCAGAGTCTGCCGAAAAGGTTGAAATTTACAGCTGATCATCCAAAAGATCTGGTAATTGGTGATATTACCAAAGGTGTAAGTACTCGTACATCCAGTAGAGATATTGTTTCTAGTGTTGCTTTTATTTCACAGCTAGAACCTAAATCCATTAATGAAGCATGTAGTGATAACTTTTGGATAGATGCTATGCAAGAAGAATTAAACCAATTTGAACGGAATAGAGTTTGGGAACTTGTTCCCAGGCCTATTGATCATCCGGTCATTGGCACCCGTTGGGTATTCCGAAATAAACTAAATGAGGATGGTTTAGTGACTCGTAATAAGGCTCGACTCGTAGCTCAAGGATACAATCAAGAAGAAGGTATCGACTACGATGAGACTTATGCCCCAGTTGCGAGATTAGAATCCATTCTCATGTTATGTGCATTTGCATGTTTTCAGGATTTCAAACAATTTCAAATGGATGTCAAGTGCGCTTTTTTAAATGGTTTTATAAAAGAAGAAGTTTTTGTAGCACAACCTACAGGTTTCACAGATTTTAAAAACCCTGATCATGTTTTCAAGTTGAAGAAAGCCTTATACGGTTTAAAACAAGCCCCTCGTGCTTGGTATGATCGTTTAAGCTCTTTTCTACTTGACAACGGCTTTTCAAAATGCAAGGTTGACACTACACTGTTTATTAAGTCTTTTAATGGCAAACTTCTTTTAATTCAAATCTATGTTGATGATATTATATTTGGATCCACTGATGAATCTCTCTGTCAAAAATTTTCTAAGTTTGCAGAATGAGTTTGAGATGAGCATGATGGGAGAGCTGAAATTCTTTCTCGGATTACAAATCAAACAAACTAACAATGGGACATTCATAAATCAAGCCAAGTACACAAAAGATTTGCTAAAGAAGTTCGATCTGGACAACGTCAAACCTATTAGCACTCAAATGGCAACTTCAACAAAGCTTGATTCAGATGAACAAGGTAAGCCAGTCGACACACGTAAGTATCGAGGTATGATTGGTAGTTTACTTTATTTAACTGCTAGTCGTCCAGATATAATGTTTAGTGTTTGCCTGTGTGCACGTTTTTAAGCTAACCCAAAGGAATCACATTTGTGTGCAGTTAAGCGTATCTTTCGATACCTTAAGGGCACTTCTTCTGTTGGCTTGTGGTATCCCAAAACTAAGTCCTTTGACCTTATTGGTTATTCGAATACAGATTTTGCTAGATGCAAAGTTGATAGAAAAAGTACCAGCGGCACTTGTCATTTCTTAGGCAAGGCTTTAGTCTCATGGTTTAGTAAAAAGCAAAATTCCGTAGCCCTATCAACAACAGAGGCTGAGTATATCGCCGCAGGACGTTGTTGTGCTCAGATTTTGTGGATGAAACAAACCCTAGAAGACTATGATTTATTTTACACACATATTCCCATTTTCAATGATAACACGAGCACTATTAATTTGACTAAGAATCCAGTACGTCACTCTCGTACTAAACATATCGAGATTCGACATCATTTTCTTAGAGATCATCATCAAAATGGAGATATAGACCTTGTGTACATAGATACTAAAAATCAACTAGCTGACATCTTCACTAAACCTCTAGCGGAAGATCATTTCAATTATTTACGTCAAGAATTAGGAATTTTGGACGTCAATAATATTAATTAATTTTGTTTTATGATTATATCTCAATACGCAAAAACTGTATTAGAGACAAGCCAATAAAGAGTCTGTCTGTCACCACAACTATGGTTGAAGCGAAGCGGTACTTAAGAGTTCCCCGGTGAACCTCCGCCAGCTGGGACAGTACTCCTACAACTAATCTGAGACAGTCGTTGTGTAACGATATTTAATTCATAAAATAATATTAATTATGTTAATTGAAGCCTAAAATAACTAATCTTTGAATTAAATATTTGAAATAAGATAATAAAAAGAATGGCAAAAATCAACTATAAAGAACCCTAGGCGAATTCGGCCAGAGCTCTGACCGAATTCGGCCCGAGTTCGGTTGAGGGTTTCAGGTTATATAGCCAGAGCCCGAGAGCCTTTCTTCTTCATTGCTTCCAAACTACATCATAACAGCAGCAGCAGCCGCGAAGGAGCACCAAACCCTAGTTCTTCACCATCTTCTATCTTCCAATCCAAGTGGTGAAATCATTCAAAAATTTGGATTCGTGCGGTGTTCGTCGTTCTCTTCGACATACTTTGATTTCGGGAGGTATAACCACATCCTTCTCCACTTTTCAATTAGTGCATTTTTACTTCAATTTGCACAAATGGCACCCAAATTCAATCCTTCAAAGAGGAAGAAGACGACCCCCAGTGAGGAAGGGTCATCTTTGCATCCGCATACGGATTTCCTCTTCTCGCCGGTCCAAACGAGCGACGGCGCGTTCGATGAGTTTTTCTTCCAAACCCTAGACCAAGCCCTACTGTGGTATGGAGACTTCTCCATGAGATCCATATGCACAGGCGCTCCAGTCAAATGGACTGTATTTCCTGACCACCGCCATTTCTTTGAGGCATTAGGGTTACATCTTTTTGTTAAACTATGTTTTCCTATAGCAACTAATGCCATTAGATTATTTTATTGCAATCTCATATTAAACACTTTTGATGTGAGCACTCGTGTTGGAGGTATTGATATCAATTTCGATGATGACCTCTTCGCGGAGATCCTTGGTATCCCTAACGAAGGTGAACCGCTAGTCGACATCACTGAATTTGATTTCCCCGAAGGCACGACACTCGCAAGTTTCAAAGCGGAACTCTGTACACCTGATAGAGTACGCTCTGGAAAGTTCAAGGCTAATAACTTGAACTTGTTTAACTATGAATTGCATCGCTTCATCTATTCCACTATCCTTCCAAAATCTACTTCCAAGGATGATGTGACTTCTCTTGAACTGTCCGCCATGTACCACATTCTTAAGAGGATTCCATTTTCTGCCCCTAAGACCATGATTCAGATGATGGGTCGTTATCGTGCAAGAGATAGAAATCTGTCTTACGCGATGATTCTCCCACGCATCTTTCAGCGCTTCGATATCGATCTGCCGACTTGTACTCAGGACCCTGAGCCCAAGTTTCTTCAGTTATCTCGTCGTAGCATGACTGCTTTAGCTCCACCTCCTGCTCCTCCTACTGCACCTCCTCCACCACCTCATCAGTATGCCATGACATTTGAGGGCATACATCAGCATTTATCTGCTTTGTACGTCTCGATGACGGACATGGCTCACGAGCGTGAGTTCCGCGACGTCACCCGTTATCAGGCGATAGAAAACTCTTTAGCTGATCTTCGTATCGCCCAGACTGGTCATTCAGCCGGTTCCATCCCTAGAGATCCAGCATTCTCTGGTTACCGCTGTGAGGATGAGGTTGTTCATGCCTACTTCCAGCCCGATAACGCCTATGATTGGTACCGTCCTGACCGTGCTCCACCTCGTGACTTTGTTGGTAAATTCTATGCTGGTGCCCCTCCTCATCCTTCTGGCGCTGGTACCTCTAGAGCTGGTCCTTCAGGACATGCTGGTCGAGCTGATGATGATGAGGAGGAGATGTGACTATATGATTTTGAGTGATATTTTATTGTACACTTGGAAATGCTCCGACATTCGAAGTTATTATCAGTACTTTTTGATTATTATCAGCACTTTTTAGTTTGCTTCAGTACTCTGTTATTTTTTTCATGGACATGATTATGCGTAGTTTATGGCATTCCAGTTTATTTTTAGCACTATGTTTTAGTTTCAGTTTATGATAGCACTATCTCTTTATATTGCTTCTTTCATTAAAACTGCCTGTGAAATAACTTGCCTATGATACTATGCTTTTCTGTTCTGAGACAGTACATGCCTGTGATATTTCTCTAGTTTTATGCCTTATTTCTTTTATGTGTTTTCTCACTATTTATTACTTATGCATTGATTGCGGGGGAGCCTTCTCTTTTGCAATTATTTTGCTAAGTGACAAAGGGGGAGAAAATTAAAGATCTAACATTTTTTTGAGATAATACAGGATATTCTACTTTTTGATATTTTGAACAAGCTTAATGTTATATCATTCATAGTTTGTCAATTATCAAAATGGGGGAGATTGTTGGCCCATTGGTCATATGGTCAACCTGATTTTAATAATTAATCAAACTCTGTCTGGATATATGAAGCTAGTCGGGACATCTCGGACTCTTGGACATGATCAAGAATGTCTATCCACTGAATTCAAGACCGAAGATCTGTTTGCCTGTTCGAGTCTGTAATTCCTTATACAATATATTTATCATTTTATTTGAGTCTAGGAATATGTTGTACACCGAGTCGTACTGGCAAATAGGCTACCCTTAAACGAGTTCAAAATGTTTTTAAAATGACCTCTCAAAAAGGTTTACAAAAAGATTTTCAAAAAGGTTTTCAAAAATTACCAAAAAGCTTTTTAAAACCCTAACTAAACCCTGACAGAACTCGAGCCGAGTTCGGCCAGAGTTCGGTTGGTGGCCGTTGTGATTTTGAATCCTTGTTACTTGGTCCTCCTGCAGTTGCGGATTTAACCAAGATTTGCTCATAGAGTTCTGTCCGAATTCTGCCCGAATTCTGTCAGAAGTCTGCCATTGGAACACCTATAAATAGAGAAGGATTTCGATCATTTCAACTCACTCATTCACTTTCAATCTTCTCTCTATCTAAAGCTTTCTGTCTTCCAAAGAGTTTTCTAGAGCTTTCAATTTCAGATCCCAAGCCAGTTACAATCCTCTAGTCGATTTGCCAGTACGGTACGGTCTAGAAGTTTCTGAGAGATTGTAATCAGAAGGCTTGATTGAAGAATACCTCTTCACATTTGAAGTTGGACGAGTTCTTCGTATCAAAGCTCGCGTTGTAGAAGTTGCAAGGACTTCGTAAAAAAACTTGCAGTTTTTCCAATAGTGGATTCAACTGGTAGCAAGAGTTCTACCGACTGGATTAGTCCTCAACAGAGGGATACCAGTATACATCACTGTCTTTGCGTTTGCTCTTTTAACTTTGCCTTTACATTATTTTAGTTGTGATTAATATTCTGTGATTGTGCTGCAAACATTTTTTAATTAGCATTATTCCGCTGCCAACTCTATTCACCCCTCCTCTAGAGTATTACGCTTTACTATTTCGTTCCTATAGGAACCACACAGGTGAAAGAATCAAAAACTGTCGCCTAACATAGGAGTATGAAGCTTTCAAGATGAAGCCCAATGAGACGATCAAACAGATGATCACAAGTTCTTCGACATCGTCAACCCTATATCTTCTCTTGGTAAGGACTACTCCAACCATAAGAAGATACGCAAAGTGCTAAGGGGACTAATGAAGAATTGGAACCCCAAAGCCACGGCGATCATAGAAGGCAATGATCTCACCACCATGTCTCTAAAAACTTTGGTGGGGAAGCGGATGATGCATGAGCTCGATCTCAAAGACTTTGAAGAAGCAGCTTTGAAGGAAAAGAAAATTGTACTAAGAGCTCATCGCCGAAAGACTGCTCCAGATGATACCGACGACGATGATTCCGAAGGTGATGATCATGCATTGATGGTTCGCAACTTCAAGAAGTTTCTTTGCTTCAACCAAAGAAAGAAGGAACAACACAAGTAAGAAGACGGGGCATGTCAAGAAAGATTGCCCTACTACAAAGAAAGGAAGCCGATATGAAAGGTTGTACAAGAGACCAACCTCTCGAAAATATGCCAATGCAAGTATTTGGCCCGAGAGCGAAGCCAGTGACTCAAAAGAAGAAGAGGACTCTCCCCAAGATACAACAAATGTCTGCCTAATGGCAACGTCTGAAAAGGTAACAAACGATCCTCTTGATGACTTTACATTTGATGAACTTGGTGATGCCTTTAGTGACTTGTTTGAAGATCATAAAAACTTGTTTAGGAAGTATAAACATGCAAAGGATAAGATCAAAACTCATGAAGTTCAGATTCATAGACTTTCATGTTTACTTGATAATGTTAGTGATACACCACCCACGGATAATACTGAGGAGGCATCCAAGCTTAAATTAAGCTTACACGATGTTGAATCTCGCATTGAGAAACAAACACGTGATATTACAACACTCAATAAAGAACTCTTAGATGAGAAAAAGAAGTATAATATTGCTGCTGTAAGAATTGATGCCTTAACTGCCAAGTATGATGATATGTGCAATACCTCTAAAAGATTAGAGATCAAACTGGGAAAACAAGCTTTTCAGCCTCAAAGCCAGTCTCACGGTCACAACACGTACACAAAACAAAAGTTTGTTCAAAACAAGAACACACGTCACAAGAGAAACACATATACTCATTGTAAACCCCCTAAATTTTTACTATAATTTTTATTTAATTTTTAAATTTGGTACTAATTTTTTTCTTTTTCTTTTTGTTTTTGCTCGTCGAGTGCGAATATATGCGAAGTACATATTTTTAGAAAACATTTTTATTAATATAAAGAACATATAGTTTATTTCAATATAGTATAGTTAAATATTTGATTTACTTGAAAGTATAGAAATTCCATCGCACTAGTGGCAATATTTTATTTATCTATTTATACCGATTTTAAAAATAATAAATACATATATATTTTGTACTAGTCGCACGCGAAGTACATGAAATTAAAATTTATATATATTCTTTTATTTTCAAAAACTAATTACAGTTATTTTATATACTTGCGAAAAGATATTTCTTCAACCTATTAAATAATTATTGTGATTTTCAGAATTTATTGTTAATTTAATTTATAAAAATATATTTTTGAATTTGATTGTGATAATTCTAAGTATGAATATATTTTATTGTTTTAATTTAAATGAGTTTAAATTAAAGATGGGAGTTATCTATATTAAATCGCATTTTGAATGTATCTAGACTGGAATAGGTTTAGATTGAATTGACTTTAATTTGATTTAAATTAAAAACGAGATTATCCCAAAGGGGTCCAAATCTTTATCCGAGTAGGAGTTCCACCCCCTATATATAGAGGCGCCTCCATATGTTTTCACCATAAACTCCACAAGTCATATTTCTCTCCACAACATTAGTGCATCGTATCGGTGTCAAATCTATCTCGTGTCAGCCGTGACGGTCTCGGATCCGACACCGGGTGTCTTTCCAATATCTTATTCTATTTTTTTACATATACAAATTCATCTCTTCTTGTCGGACACACCCCTGACACAACCAAATTCTCTAAGCTAAACCCCGTCCCCGCTCGTGTCCTCCTCCCTGCCTTCGCCGATTCCCTAGTCTCGTGTCGCTCATCCCCTCACCACAGCCCGGCCACCGTTCGACCCCGTCCGTGCCCTGCCTATACTACCAGTACTCCAAGCGCACCACACCCAGTCGCCACCATTATCACCACCAGGACTCGACCTCACTCACCGTCCATCCACCGGACCACCATTGCCCTTGACGTCCTAAACCTCCACCAGGCTCTAGTTTTCCCTCAAGAGAGCCTAGCCCCTTCTCTTCTGACTCCCTGGATCTGTCTCAACCACCTTCTGGAATAGAACCCCAGTGGTCAGATCCGACCGAACCCCCTTCTTGCCAATGCACCCACACTGTGCAGTAGCCGCCCACTGCCATCCCGCCACGTGCCTCCACATCATGTCTCCGCCACAGACCCGTCTTCCAAAACCACAGTCCTCTGATGCCACATCCCTTACCCCCTCTGTCAGTCCACCGTCGTGCACGGCTCCACATCACAACAAGAGCCGGCTTCCAGCGTTTGCACGAGTCATCGTGCCGGTCTAGCTCAATCTCCTCCGCCGCTCCACATAAACGCCAGATCTGGCCATCCTCTCCCACCTCCTCCTTGGTCGACAAGCTCCATCGCGCCTAGGAACCAACACCGCCGTAGCGTCTCCCCCGTCACTGCGTGCCCCGGTACGACCATCCAGCCGCCCCGCGCTCGAAAAAAACCCCTCTCTCGCCTTAACCCTCCCGGAGCCGCCTCTTTCTTCCCGGCGGCACCACTGACCAAAGTGCACCTCTTGGGGAGCATCCCTGGCCATACTCCCTTCTCTCTCTCCCCTCCTGCTCCTCATGTTTGCTTTCTTTGACTTTTCTTTTGTCTTACTCTTCTAATTTATGTTTGCTAACTCTTCAAAGTTTTGCTTTACTCTGGAAGAGCACAACACTACTGCTATATTATATTATTATTGCCTACTTTTTATTATTATTATTATTGATTATTATTATAATGGTTATAGTATATATTAGTTATATGATAAGAATTACTGTCAAATATATGCATAAAAAAGAATTATCAATACTGTTACCATTTTCTTTATTAAATTATAGTAATAAATTCATATACTGACTAAAAATATATAATAGATGATTTCATAAAAACTATTTTTATAACAAATATTATGGGCTATGAGATGTTATTGTAAAATTTTCTATCTATTTAAAGTAAATTACTTAGCAAAAATTTTGGTTTACAAAAATGGGTTTGTTTTGCTTTGAAAAATTTTCTAGACTTATTTTTTATTTAACTACAAAAAAAATTATTTTAATAAATTACAAAATAAAATAAAAAGCTTTCTACCTAAAATTTTCCTTGACAAACTTAGAGTATTTTGAGCCCGAAACCACTTTTGATTTTATGTATTATTCTAAAACTATTTTAAGCACCATAATATACGTTTGTATTATAATATATATTTTTTCTAAAATAGTATTTGTAACAAATTACTCAATTCCTTTCGATTGTCATCATGTCCGAAACTAATCTCATTCTTCCTAATCCCTCGCTTGTTCGAGACTACCTTATGTCGACCCTAACAAATTTGACCGTCCTGGAACAGATGAAACTGTCCTTGCCATCATCAAAGGCCCCTTGCGAAGCGATCTTGATTATTACAGCACACTAGGCGTCGCTACCAGGCAAGATACCTTGTCATTTGTTGTTTATTTATTTTAGCTCATATTTTATGCATTTACCTATTATTTACTTTCTGCAAAATAAACTGTGATATATGGCATAATTTGATAGAATCTTATTGTTCAGTTCTCTTTCCTGCTATGTACTATTTTCGTACACATTGAACTTAGATTTAAGGGATCACCTTTTGTGTGTTGCATTTATAGGCCTTGACACATTTGTACAACCTTGTTGTGAGTCGCATATAGAACTCGGATATGCGTGACCAGATGGCCACTGGTCCGTATAAGTCGTACGATAGGATGAACCGCAAATAGAGTTTGCATGGTTAGTTTGATTTAGCGGTTAATAGAGGCTCTATGTTGTTGATAAAACATATTAGGCATTGGGCGGGAAGGACAATACCTTAGCGTATGGGCTACTATACACTTTACCTTTTGTAACCCTTGAGCTCCGTCGGAGACGCGGGTGAGATTACCCATGGATACTGACGGCCACTGACGTTCTACGAAATGTTATGCTCTTCCTGGGCCTCTTGTGCCCCAAGGGGGACTATGCTGATCCTATTTAAGACAAGGCTGTAAGCCCCTGATTTTCAAATTCATTTTTAATTAGTGTTAATTAATTTTTAATGTCATTTATAGCCTTAAATAATTATTAGGAATTTTTAGGAATTTTTCTAGAATTTTTAAATGATTTTAAATGAGTTTTAAAATACAAAAATATCAATTTGTAATTTATTTTAATGTTTTAATATCAATTTGCAATTATTAGAATTGTTTTAATACTGTTTTGTAATTATTAGATTTGTTAATATATTGGTTTGCAATTTCCCAATTGTTATGTGCAAATTTCTTTTGCACATAAACACTGCGGGGACCTATTTGCAATAACCTAAACTAGGAGGACCTAAACGCTAATCCTAAACCTACCCCCCCGACCGACGACCGCCACGCCGACGGGCAGCCCCCGCCATTTCCGGCTGCCCGACCGACCTATCGACCGCCTCAACCGGCCTATTTAAACCCCCTCACTCCCCCCAGTCGACCACCACTCACCCCGACCCATCTCCACCGACCGCAGCCCCATTTCTTCCCCAAAACCTCCAGCCCTAACACTAACTCCGGCAACACCCCACCACCGCCTCACCGACCGCCGTCGTCAGTCGCCACCACCGCCATCCGCTTCGCCACGCTGAGCTGGACGCAGCGCCACCGGAGCGCCACCGTCCCGACGCCCCAAACCGCCGCCTCCGCCTTCGAAACTCCTTCGAGAAGTCGGACACGTGAGTAGCAGACCAGAGTCGTATCGTGCGTGTCTCGTCTTCACGCACGAGACTCGCCAGGACACGACGAGCTCAGTGCTGTGCTCGGACACACGAGACTGTGCTCGTACGTGTCGTGCTAAGCAAGGACACGAGAAATCCTGTGTCCTTAACTGTCCGGACACAGGCTCGTGTTTTTATTATTTTTTTTATATAATATCTAACCTAAATGAAATAAAAGAAAGAAGACCCTAATCCTAACAGTCGGGCCAACTGGCACATTGGCCAGCGCGCAGTAATTAAACCCCCCCTTTGCTAAGCGCTCGGGTTCGAGCCCCCTCCTCTCTGTCTTCTTTTCTTTTTCTGTTTTTTTTCTTTTTCTTTTTATTTTTTTCAGTTTTATATATATATATTTATATATATATGTATATATATATATATTAGTATATATATATGTGTATATACTGTTTTTTACAGTATTTTATATATATGTATATATTTTATAATTAGTAAAATTTTATATAAATAAGTTTGTATTTATATATATATTCATATATGTATGTATTATGTATATATTTTCATGTATATATATATTAACATATATATACACTTTATTGTTAAGTATTTTCCTATATATGTATATATATTTATACATATATATGTATACCTTATAAATTAAGTATTTTTCCTTATATATCTATATATACTTTTAGCATAGGTATGTATATATTCTTTTGTACAAATTAGCCTTATTAAAATAATAATATTTATTTTGCACTATCACCAAATTATATTTTTATTGTATTTAAATTACTGCAACCATTTGGTGTCCAAGCCTAGCATGGGTATTTGGGCTCAAATGTGTTTTCACACATTCAAGACCTGTACAAGTCATATTGGACTTGATTCATGGCCTTGGGTCCTGTATTTGAACTTTGGTTCAAATTATATACATGGACAAAATACGCAGATAATTAATTATTGTGTGCATTGCTGTTTTTGATTTTCTAAAAATACTTAAAGTATTGCTAAAATTATGGAAAAATAGTTTTTAGATACTATGTTAAGTTAGCTAATTTAGTATAATTTTTGTAGTATTTAATTTACTGTTTTGCCACTAGTTTGGCATATGAAACCAAAACTCACTTTCTGTATACCTAGGAAAACTGATTTTTATAAAATATTTGTACTGGTTAATAAATTCCAGAAAAATTATAATAAATTTCTATGATTAACAAAGATCACTTTAGTGCTTTGCTTTAAGAAAAACTAGGCTTTTTGCCTATCTCTAAAATTGTTAGAACACAATGATCTTTTGATTTATTTATTGATTAATTACGACTTGTAGCTTTTTGTGTTATTTGGAGTTTTAGTCGTGTTGAACCCCATCCCTCACTAGTGTAAAGACCCTAGAAAGTTAGTTAACATAGTGTGTCACCCCACATTGGTCTCCTATGCCAAGTCATCATTTTGGCTAGGTGCCCAGTCACAAGTCGTGTTTCACAAATTAGTGTCCTAGTGTCTTAGCTTAGTGTAAAACTAAGTTATTGCATTTACTTTTACAGTGACGAGCTACCAGACATCCATAGCATTGTTATCGCAGCTTGTTTTGTTTTGCTTTGCTAGAGGCAAGTACTTTCTACGAACTTTACATACTGTTATAAACCATAAAACTGTGAATCACCAACCATGTTAAATGCTGATCCTTGGGGTAGCAAGTTAGAACTTCACATGTTGTATACTTTCAGTTTCTACCATGTTTATACAGTATCTCATAATCTCTCACATGCTTAAATAACGGGTTAAGGGAAAAATGCTAGTAGTGTACGTGATCATGACCCCCTTCTCCGTATGTATTTACCGAGCACCGTTACATTCTATATGTATCTGTGTCGTATGTCTGGTCCCGTGTTTGTGTATGGATATACACCGATGCCGTTATGTATACGTATGTGCACATCAGAAAATTGATATGTACCGCTGTACATCCTGATTACCTATTGACTGATCACTCACCTACTACAGTTTTAAACTTTAAAATGTATATCTATCCCCATGCTAAAACATACCTAAAACTGAACCAACATAATATGTCATTTCTTTTTCATCACATGATCAGTATTATATGTTTGCTAGATTTAGTGCTTGCTCCCGTCCTGACAGGATAACGTTGTAGGTGTCCTTACTGAGGAGGAGTTACTCTGTGACACATACTATGGAGATACTGCCGAGGACCCGGCTCTGCTTTACGAGGATGTTCCTGCAGGGAACCTCGCCTAGTTGTCTTTTATTTACTTAGACTTTTGAGAGTAGACATGTATTAGACTATATCTTTTTGTAACTGGACATGTATCCAGTTTTATATTTCAGTTCACTTGTACTTGGACATTTTACTATATACGACGACTTTTGTGTTTGGAGCATTTATGATTCTTCTTCACTTATAGAACTGTTAGCACATTTAGTCTTATCCTGTTGTCTTTAGAACAGCTTACTACGTTTTATCTCAACGTAGGCTGGGCATGACTCGGCCTGGCCCAACAATTTGGGTAGCGGGTCGTGACATATTTTTAGTGGTGGCCCATGCAGGTCCTGACTAAACTGTTTGGTTACGTTATTGTACCAAGCATGCCTGCAATTAGGAACTTAAGGTAATTAGACAACATTAGGAAAGACGCTTAGAACACTTAGAGGAATGCTAGGATTGTAACATAGGAAATACATCACATGTTTGCTATTATAATTAGATTTTCTTGTATATGATTGCTTGCTTTAAATAAGTCCTTGTAAGTCTTTTTATGTGTAATTTAGATGGTGCTTACTCGCTCATCCCAGTATGTTACCCCCGAGAATGGGGCCCTCCATATCCAGTCAGCTGACCGGTTGACTGATACACCTCCACCTACCACATTCCCCCACTCCACAGATCCACAGACCCAGGTGGTACCTTCCACATCCCAGTCCCAGCAGGCCCCGATACTTCTACCAACCCCTATCACTATACCCACCCAGGCTTTCGTCACACTCGACGGGACCCAGCTGTTCACACTGATCCAGGGGTTCCTAACAACCCATCAGGAGGAGACTACCCTACTCCGCCAGAGCATGGAGCGTTCTGAGGGACGTTCCGTGGTCCCACCACATGTAGAGCCATGACAGAGAGCGGGGACGGTCAAGGACATCATGGGTCTGAATCCCAAGGAGTTCTCAGGGACTGAGGGCATAGTAGTAGCTGATGACTGGCTAGATTCTGTAGAGAGGAAGCTTCTGGGAGTTAGGATGCCGGATGACCTTCAGGTCGAGGCAGCGGGATTTCTGCTGATAGACTTAGCCGGAGTCTGGTTCAGGAATGAACCGTTGTTCGCGAGAGGTAGAGCCACCTGGGACCAGTTCAAGACCCAGTTCAAGAAGAAATTCTTCTCGACCACTGCTAGAGTAGCCATGGGGCTACGATTCCAGAACATCCAGCAGGGGAACCGTTCTGTTGATGACTATGCGGGAGAGTTTAGTCGCCTGAGCCGTTTTGCTCCTAGTCTGGTTGCTGATCCAGAGGAGATGACCCGTAGGTTTTGCCATGGTCTAGTTCCAGATATTGGCATCCTTATAGTGGCGAACGGTACGACTGACTACTACCAGAGCCTAGAGTTGGCCCGGAGTATTGAGGAGCGTCTTCTGTCATGCAAGAGGCCGGCTTCTGTACATCATGAGGGACCGTCCAAGAGTCAGGCTTTCCAGCAGAGAGCGCCGACGCCACCCCAGCAGACTTACCGTCCCCCTATACCACATCATCAGACCCCGCCAGTTCGAGCCCCGGGACCCCGACAGCAGCCGAAGGGAGGTTTTTGTGCATTCTGCAGGAGGGTAGGCCACGACGCTTCCATCTGCAGGAAGAAGTTGGGGCAGTGTTTGGCTTATGGGTCTGCCACCCATCAGCTTCGAGAGTGCCCAGTAGCGAAGACTAGAGGACCGCTCCCGACTCAGCAGCAGAGGTTCGGGCAGCATCTGCAGCAGCAGAAGGGACCTCGGGAGAGGGTTTATAGTCTAGCCGTTGAGCCGGAGCCGGAGCAGGTTTCGGAGCCGGATTACTTAGCTGACGTCATCACAGGTCATGTTTATTTGCATACTTTTCTAGTTGTATGTTTGTTTGATTCTGGTGCATCTCATAGCTTCCTATCATTAGAGTTTATGCATAAACATCATCTAGTAGCTACACCTACTGCGGAGATTAGTAGAGTGATGACGGGAGGAGGACCAGTGCCTATTAGATCTATCTATAGATGTTCTATTTTTATAGCCGGGAGAGAGTTCAGAGGGCGATTCTTTGTGATGCCGCTCCCCGGTTATGATATCATATTGGGGATGGACTGGCTTAGCTATGCCCATGCATCTATAGATTGCCATGAGGGTAGTATTGTGTTCAGTCCCCCAGGCACAGCGCCATTCAGTGTCAGGAGGACAGGGCCGGAGATCAGCCTAGAGCCGAACTGTTGTGCTACAGTCGAGGACGCATCACCGCCACACCCTATCATTAGGAAGTTTATGGATGTATTCCCAGAGGATCTTCCAGGACTTCTGCCTGACAGAGATATGGAGTTCACTATAGATCTAGTGCCGGGTTCATCACCAGTATCCCGGGCTTGCTATAGAGTGAATCCCAAGGAGGCCATAGAGATGAAAGAGCAGATTGATGACCTGTTGAAAAAGGGTTTCATTCGATCCAGTGCTTCTCCATGGGGAGCGCCAGTGCTCTTTGTGCCTAAGAAGGATGGTACAGTCCGGTTGTGTATTGATTACCGGGCCTTGAATGCCATCACTATCAAGAACAAATATCCTCTGCCCAGGATAGATGATTTGTTCGACCAGTTGAGCGGGGCGAAGGTGTTTTCCAGGATAGACTTGAGATCCGGGTACCACTAGGTGAAGGTTAGGCCAGCAGACATCCAGAAGACGGCGTTCAACACGAAGTACGGGCAGTACGAGTTTCTGGTGATGCCATTTGGTCTCACAAATGTGCCAGCTGTCTTTATGAACTTGATGAATAAGACATTTCACCAGTATCTGGATAAGTTCGTCGTAGTGTTTATCGACGACATCCTGATATACTCGAAGACGCCAGAAGAGCATGCAGAGCACTTGCGGATAGTTTTAGGGATTCTGAGGCATGAGAGATTGTTTGCCAAATTGCCGAAGTGTGAGTTCTTTTTAGACCGAGTGGAGTTTCTCGGCCATGTAGTCACTGGAGATGGAATCTCGGTGGATCCCAGGAAGATTGCTGCAGTTGAGACGTGGAAGGCTCCGACGTCAGTTTCAGAGATCAGGAGCTTTCTGGGTTTAGCAGGCTATTACAGAAAGTTCGTCCAGGACTTTGCTAGGATAGCTGAACCCATGACGAAGCTGACGCGGAAAGACGCAGAGTACATCTGTTCAGAGGACTGCCAGGCGGCATTTGAGGAGCTGAAGAGGAGGCTGACGACTGCTCCAGTTCTGACTTTACCTTCAGGTTCTGGAGGTTTCACCATTTACAGTGATGCTTCTGGGAAGGGGCTAGGATGTGTCCTACAATAGCATGGGAAAGTAATTGCTTATGCATCTAGGCAATTACGGACTCATGAGAGGAATTATCCTATCCATGACCTCGAGTTAGCTGCGGTGATCTTTGCACTCAAGTTATGGAAACATTACTTATACGGAGAGCGTGTAAAAATCTTTACTGACCACAAAAGCTTGAAGTATGTGTTCACGCAGAAAGAGCTGAACATGAGGCAAAGACGATAGTTGGAGTTGATGAAGGACTTCGACATCGATTTACAGTATCACCCCGGGAAGGCAAATGTGGTGGCGGATGCGCTGAGCAGGCATCCGATGGCATGGTACCTGATGATTGATCGGCATTTGCGGGAGGATCTGAAGAAGCTCGGTATTGAGCTAGTTCGGCCAGGATCAGTGATACAGATGATGGCGCTTGACATTCAATCAGGATTGATGGAGCCGATCCAGGAGGCACAGTCTACAGATGAGAGTCTTCGCAGCCTTCGACCCCAGGCATTAGCTGGATTGCTGGATGACTTCACTATAGCGGAGGATGGATCCCTGAGGCATGGCAGCCGATTGTGCGTGTCGAAGGGAGAGCTAGTAGAGGCTGTTTTGCAGGAGGTGCACCGATCGAGATATTCTATTCACCCTGGTGCTAACAAGATGTACCGTGACTTGCGGGAACATCTTTGGTGGCACGGGATGAAGAGGGATGTATCACGTTTCATCTCGAGATGCCTAGTTTGCCAGCAGGTCAAGACGGAGCGCCAGAGGCCAGCTGGTTTGTTGCAGCCGTTACCCATTCCCGAGTGGAAGTGGGAACATATTACGAAGGACTTCGTTTCAGGGCTTCCTCGTTCCCAAGGAGGGAAGGATGCCATCTGGGTCATCGTAGACAGGCTGACGAAGTGTGCGCACTTCATACCCTTCAAGGTGGGGCTTTCCACCGAGAAGTTGGTGGAGCTATACATGCAGCAGATAGTTCGCCTATACGGAGTGCCGGTGAGCATCGTGTCAGACAGAGACAGTAGATTCACATCCCACTACTGGAGGAGCTTGCAGGAGGAATTGGGCAGTAGGCTCAAGTTCAGTACGGCGTACCACCCACAGACAGATGGGCAGTCCGAGAGGACGATACAGACGTTGGAGGATATGCTGAGGACTTGCGTGCTGGACTTCGGAGGATTATGGAAGAGCCATCTGCACTTGGTAGAGTTTTTATACAACAACAGCTACCAGGCCAGTATTGGTATGTCTCCTTTCGAGGCGCTATATGGACGACGATGCCGGACACCGCTCTTTTGGGATGATGTCGGAGACAGAGTTATGCTTGGGCCAGAGATGATCACGGATGCAGCAGAGAAAGTCGGGATGATCAGAGACAGGCTTAGAGTAGCTCAGGATAGGCAGAAACACAGGGCTGATGCTAGTCGCAGACCGATGGAGTTCGTAGACGGTGATATGGTGCTAGTGAAGATATCACCTACCAGAGGGATGATCCGGTTCGGACGAGGAGGGAAGCTGAGCTCCAGATACATCGGGCCGTTCGAGGTACTTGGCAGGATCGGAGCGGTAGCTTACAGGGTTGCACATCCACCTAACCTAGCAGGAGTTCATGACGTCTTTCACGTATCTCAGCTGAGGAGATATGTTCCAGACCCCAGTCATGTGCTAGATCATTCAGAGTTGGAGGTCGGACCGAGCCTTACAGTTTCTGAGCAGCCAGTGAAGATATTAGACCGGAGAGAGAAGAGGCTGAGGAACAAGGTTATACCCCTAGTACGAGTAGCTTGGAGCCGTCACTCCCCAGGTGAATCTACTTAGGAGAGGGAGTCGGACATGAGGGAGAGATTCCCTTACTTGTTCGATCCAACCGCTGCGAGGGAACCACCCGTTCCTGCTTGATACCTTAGAGGTTAGTTTCGATCGCAGCCTTAGTTATTTTGTTGCATTGCTTGCTATGTTAGAATATTGTCGGGTCTTCAATCCTTGTGAATTTTGAGGACGAAATTTTTCAAGGAGGGAAGACTTGTAAGCCCCTGATTTTCAAATTCATTTTTAATTAGTGTTAATTAATTTTTAATGTCATTTATAGCCTTAAATAATTATTAGGAATTTTTAGGAATTTTTCTAGAATTTTTAAATGATTTTAAATGAGTTTTAAAATACAAAAATATCAATTTGTAATTTATTTAAATGTTTTAATATCAATTTGCAATTATTAGAATTGTTTTAATACTGTTTTGTAATTATTAGATTTGTTAATATATTGGTTTGCAATTTTCTAATTGTTATGTGCAAATTTCTTTTGCACATAAACACTGCGGGGACCTATTTGCAATAACCTAAACTAGGAGGACCTAAACGCTAATCCTAAACCTACCCCCCCCCCCCCCCGACCGACGACCGCCACGCCGACGGGCAGCCCCCGCCATTTCCGGCTGCCCGACCGACCTATCGACCGCCTCAACCCGCCTATTTAAACCCCCTCACTCCCCCAGTCGACCACCACTCACCCCGACCCATCTCCACCGACCGCAGCCCCATTTCTTCCCTAAAACCCCAGCCCTAACCCTAACTCCGGCAACACCCCACCACCGCCTCACCGACCGCCGTCGTCAGTCGCCACCACCGCCATCCGCTTCGCCATGCCGAGCTGGACGCAGCGCCACCGGAGCGCCACCGTCCCGACGCCCCAAACCGCCGCCTCCGTCTTCGAAACTCCTTCGAGAAGTCGGACACGTGAGTAGTAGACCAGAGTCGTGTCGTGCGTGTCTCGTCTTCACGCACGAGACTCGCTAGGACACGACGAGCTCAGTGCTGTGCTCGGACACACGAGACTGTGCTCGTACGTGTCATGCTAAGCAAGGACACGAGAAATCCTGTGTCCTTAACTGTCCGGACACAGGCTCGTGTTTTTATTATTTTTTTATATAATATCTAACCTAAATGAAATAAAAGAAAGAAGACCCTAATCCTAAAAGTCGGGCCAACTGGCCCATTGGCCAGCGCGCAGTAATTAAAACCCCCCCTTTGCTGAGCGCTCGGGTTCGAGCCCCCTCCTCTCTGTCTTCTTTTCTTTTTCTGTTTCTTTTCTTTTTCTTTTTCTTTTTTTCAGTTTTATATATATATATTTATATATATATGTATATATATATATTAGTATATATATATATATATATATATGTATATACTGTTTTTTACAGTATTTTATATATATGTATATATTTTATAATTAGTAAAATTTTATATAAATAAGTTTGTATTTATATATATATTCATATATGTATGTATTATGTATATATTTTCATGTATATATATATTAACATATATATACACTTTATTGTTAAGTATTTTCCTATATATGTATATATATTTATACATATATATGTATACCTTATAAATTAAGTATTTTTCCTTATATATCTATATACTTTTAGCATAGGTATGTATATATTCTTTTGTACAAATTAGCCTTATTAAAATAATAATATTTATTTTGCACTATTACCAAATTATATTTTTATTGTATTTAAATTACTGCAACCATTTGGTGTCCAAGCCTAGCATGGGTATTTGGGCTCAAATGTGTTTTCACACATTCAAGACCTGTACAAGTCATATTGGACTTGATTCATGGCCTTGGGTCCTGTATTTGAACTTTGGTTCAAATTATATACATGGACAAAATACGCAGATAATTAATTATTGTGTGTATTGCTGTTTTTGATTTTCTAAAAATACTTAAAGTATTGCTAAAATTATGGAAAAATAGTTTTTAGATACTATGTTAAGTTAGCTAATTTAGTATAATTTTTGTAGTATTTAATTTACTGTTTTGCCACTAGTTTGGCATATGAAACCAAAACTCACTTTCTGTATACCTAGGAAAACTGATTTTTATAAAATATTTGTACTGGTTAATAAATTCCAGAAAAATTATAATAAATTTCTATGATTAACAAAGATCACTTTAGTGCTTTGCTTTAAGAAAAACTAGGCTTTTTGCCTATCTCTAAAATTGTTAGAACACAATGATCTTTTGATTTATTTATTGATTAATTACGACTTATAGCTTTTTGTGTTATTTGGAGTTTTAGTCGTGTTGAACCCCATCCCTCACTAGTGTAAAGACCCTAGAAAGTTAGTTAACATAGTGTGTCACCCCACATTGGTCTCCTATGCCAAGTCATCATTTTGGCTAGGTGCCCAGTCACAAGTCGTGTTTCACAAATTAGTGTCCTAGTGTCTTAGCTTAGTGTAAAACTATGTTGTTGCATTTACTTTTACAGTGACGAGCTACCAGACATCCATAGCATTGTTATCGCAGCTTGTTTTGTTTTGCTTTGCTAGAGGCAAGTACTTTCTACGAACTTTACATACTGCTATAAACCATAAAACTGTGAATCACCAACCATGTTAAATGCTGATCCTTAGGGTAGCAAGTTAGAACTTCACATGTTGTATACTTTCAGTTTCTACCATGTTTATACAGTATCTCATAATCTCTCACATGCTTAAATAACGGGTTAAGGAGAAACTGCTAGTAGTGTACGTGATCATGACCCCCTTCTCCGTATGTATTTACCGAGCACCGTTACATTCTATATGTATATGTGTCGTATGTCTGGTCCCGCGTTTGTGTATGGATATACACCGATGCCGTTATGTGTACGTATGTGCACATCAGAAAATTGATATGTACCGCTGTACATCCTGATTACCTATTGACTGATCACTCACCTACTACAGTTTTAAACTTTAAAATGTATATCTATCGCCATGCTAAAACATACCTAAAACTGAACCAACATGATATGTCATTTCCTTTTCATCACATGATCAGTATTATATGTTTGCTAGATTTAGTGCTTACTCCCGTCCTGACAGGATAACGTTGTAGGTGTCCTTACTGAGGAGGAGTTACTCTGTGACACATACTATGGAGATACTGCCGAGGACCCGGCTCTGCTTTACGAGGATATTCCTGCAGGAAACCTCGCCTAGTTGTCTTTTGTTTACTTAGACTTTTGAGAGTAGACATGTATTAGACTATATCTTTTTGTAACTGGACATGTATCCAGTTTTACATTTCAGTTCACTTGTACTTGAATATTTTACTATATACGACGACTTTTGTGTTTAGAGCATTTATGATTCTTCTTCACTTATATAACTGTTAGCACATTTAGTCTTATCCTGTTGTCTTTAGAACAGCTTACTACGTTTTATCTCAACGTAGGCTGGGCATGACTCGGCCTGGCCCAACAATTTGGGTAGCGGGTCGTGACAAAGGCCCATGCGTAGGAGGTTCGTTCTTAAAACTGCATTTTACCAAGATTGGTTAGGCTCCCTTATCTATTAGATATGAGTACTTTTGGTTTTGGTACTTGTATCTGATCGCGACTTGGAACAGTAACTTATCACAAACTAGTTTACCACATCGTGTCCATGTTTGGTTGTAGGTGTGGCTTACTACTCCGATGAGAAGGAACTAAACCTTGTTGTGGTTCGGATACCGTCTTGGATTTATGACTTGGAAAGATACATTATCGTGGATTAGTTTGCCATCTCCTGTCCTTGTTTGGTTGGGGGGATGGTACACTAATTCAAAGGTGGGTATTGGACCATGTTCTGACCCGATTAACTTATTATTGAGCAATATTTATTCTGTTTATATGGCACGATATTATGTATCTTGTTACGTCCCTCTGAGGACCTAGTTATCTCTCTAGGTGTGTGCTATTATCATTAGCAGGTATTCGAGCCATGGTCGCGATCTTCTCTATTTTTTTATAGATGATGTGCTCTTGGACCGTCATTCGCTTCGCTTGACATTTTCTCTTATTTATATTTATTTATGTTCATATAAACAGTTGGGATTTTCTCCACCCAACCTCTTGTATGATGATAACTCAAAGTTGATTTGTGACATATCTTATATTCTTTCATTTTGTGGATGAGATTAGATTACTCTTGGTTTACTGCATTTTACAGCTTATGTATACATACGAGGTTTTCATATATTGGACTATACTTCGTATGTATGCAGCTGGCATGTCTACGTACTTAGTCCTAAGTATTTTGGGACTGGGGTATTACATATTTTTGTGGTGGCCCATGCAGGTCAAGATAAATTGTTTGGTTACTTTACCGTACCAAGCAAGCCTGCGTATAGGATTAGAGTCTAGGATCTCATCCACATACTTGACCTCCTTCCTAGATTATGTTTTCGAACTCTCGCTCGACTCTTTGATTTGCATCTTGTTTGATTCCATCTACCGTAAATTCTTCTCCTTTCATGTTTGATAGTGGTTAGGAAGATACTCGATAGATTTGTTCCATTGACCCATCACACTACTAGTTCAACTCTTATAAGTTGGGTAGAATACCTTACGACCTAATAACTCATTCATACTAGTAACCCATATTAATAAGTTTACCTAGAATTTAGAGAACCCTAACCCATCTAGCCAACCAAGCCATAGACAAGGAAATACTAGGACGACTGCATAGGCCCAAACATCGGGTGAGACTTAGATTTTAAGAATCTTAGACTATTTAATTTCTTTCATCATTATCCTCCTACTTATATTTTGACTATCTTAGGCTGGTAAATTAGCATAACTTTTGCAAGCTTATTTCTTTATCGAACTTGATTATGACATATTTTATTGGATACGCACCCACTAACATATTGTCTAATCAGAACCGGTGCATGATGGTCTGATCAACCTAGTACATTTTGGTTCACTTTTATATATTCTACGTGGATGGAGACATAGTTAAACTTGGCCTCTAGAATCTCATCCGCGACTGCCTTGGCAATTCATTTTGGAAATTTTTAATCGTCTTTGAACCACTTATCCGTATTCGATAATATCTTCTTCGAACTCTTTATTATGTTCATCTTTTGCATATTTTAGAAATTCAAACGCTCGTACTTGTTATCCCCTAAGTTGTCCCACCATCTATTGCCAAGATAGACAGCCACTGACCAACCAATATGACTATACCCCCGTATTGAGTTACTCATCCTTTTTCCGTGACCCTAGATTCATTATCGTGACCTTCTAATCATTCTCGAACTTAAGAATAATTCAAAACCTTAAACCATACCTTAAACCTAGATGACTATATTCTCTCAAGGAACCATACCTTCCAAGTCTCTAAATTATTCTCTTTGATCTACTCGATTTTGTACTATTCTCTAAATTCGTGCTAGCATTGCCTAACTAGCGACCCTCATCCAGTACCACATCCATGATTTATTTTTGTAGTTATCGAAATCACGATTTTCTAATGCATGTTTGTGTTAAACGTCGTTTCCTTGACTCGTCCAATGATTTATCATGTTTCCTTATCGATATACCCTTGTACCTTCTCAAACCCCCTAGTTGGGTAGGATGTAAACCCTCTAAATTTTTACTACAATTTTTTTAAATTTTTATATTTGGTACTAATATTTTTTTTTATTTGCTCGTCGAGTGCGAATATGTGCGAGGTACATATTATTAGAAAGCTTTTTTATTAATATAAAGAACATATAGTTTCAATATAGTATAGTTAAATATTTTATTTACTTGAAAATATAGAAATTTTGTCGCACTAGTGGCAATATTTTATTTATCTATTTATACCTATTTCGAAAATAAAAATACATAGATATTTTGTACTAGCCGCATGCGAAGTACGTGAAATTAAAATTTATATATTCTTTTATTTTCAAACACTAATTACAGATATTTTATATACTTGCAAAAAAGATATTTCTTCAACGTATTAAATAGTTATTATGATTTTTGGAATTTATTATTAATTTAATTTATAAAAATATATTTTTGAATTTGATTTTGATAATTCTTACTATGAATAGTTTTTATTATTTTAATTTAAATGAGTTCAAATTAAAGATGGGAGTTATCTATATTAAATTGTATTTTGAATGTATCTAGATTGGATTAGATTTGGATCGAATTGACTTTAATTTGATTTAAATTAAAAACGAGATTATCCCAAAGGGGTCCAAATCCTTATCGAAGTAGGAGTTCCACCCCCTATATATAGGGGAGCCTCCATATATTTTCTCCATAAACTCTACAAGTCAAATTTCTCTCCACAACATAAGTGCATCGTCTCGGTGTCAAATCTATCTCGTGTCAGCCGTGACGGCCTCGGATCCGACCCCGGGTGTCTTTCCAATATCTTATTCAATTTTTTTTATATATACAAATTCATCTCTTTCGTGTCGGACATACCCCCGACACAATCAAATTCTCTAACCTAAACACCGTCCCCGCTCGTGTCCTCCTCCCTGTCTCCGTCGATTCCCCGATCTTGAGCCGCTCATCCCTCGCCACAGCTCGGCCACCGTTGGACCCCGTCCGAGCCCTGTCTATACTACTAGCACTCCAAGCGCATCACACCCAGCCGCCAACATTATCACCACCAGAACCCGACCTCCCTCACCGTCCATCCATCGGACCACCATTGCCTTTGACTGTCACGACCCGCACCCTGTATAGGGGCACGAGAAGTGGGTACGTCCAGCCTACGCCGCAGTGTCGGCGGTAGAACGCTGTCCTAGGTTGCTAACTAATCTCATGCAGTGTATATAATGTACTTGCCAAGATCTCAACTCCGAAAGGAAGACAAGTAAAAGATATGATATACTCAATCACAATCTAAGCACGATAAGATAACACAGAAATCTAGATACCAACTAACAACAACAGAAATTTAAACTACTAAAATAATAACAACATGATCTCAAACAAAACTCTAATACAACTCAATATCTCAAGTTTAATACAACAAGCTCAAAACATGAAAGCTAAGTAAGTCTACTAGCTAATCTCCTGAATCACTCCTGAGAGTCGGAGCCAAAGGTAGCTAATCCCTCGCCAGGTCCATGGTAAGAAGGGCATGTGTCGTCAGGGGTATCATCTGTAATATTTTCAACAGGTCCAATCAGGACAGGAACGAGCACATCTCATCTAGAAATCCCAAGTAAATGACAAAGACTATAAAGCAGTTTTTAGACAGTTATACAGATGAGCATGGCAGTTTTATACAGGTAAAGATGTAGAGAAACAGTGAGGGTACAAGGAAAGTAAAGTAACTAACAAGAGAAGAAATCATGGCAAAGAAGACTGTAGTAAACTAGCTGAACTAGAATAACATGGTATAAGTCCAGACAGTATAAAAGGTAATCCCAGTGTGAGTCTAGTCCATATAATCCAATACTAGATGATTCCAGTACAAGATGAGTCCAGTAAAATGAGTCCAGAAGTGATCCATGATTCCAGGGTAAGTCCAGCCTATACTCTAACAGTGTGTTTTAAAATACTGAGATCGACATGTAAACGGCTAGGGGTAATCAGGCACATCGCACACTCGGCCAAGTGTGGGATGGCTAGCATTCCAGAATAGTTCCAAGGGAGGTGGTTCCAGATTTTAGGTATATTCACATGTCTACTCAAGTATTTCCCCGCCCACAAGTGAATCCATAATCCAACACTACAACCAGTATGAGTCCAGCCAATGATTCCAGAAATGATTCCAGAAATGGTTCCAGTAGGGTGATGCCAGTAGTGATTCCAGATATAGAGGCCAGACATAAATAAATGAGTGTCGCATGTAATGGATCCAACAATACCAATCGTGTTTGTACAGAGAATCATATATAGCTATCTAGAACTGAAATACAGTAAATGACAAGTAATGAAAGAACTATCAGAGAATGTACTCGCCTGACACTCTGGATGAGTAGTGTAATATCAGATGTCTGTACCAGGGTTACAATGTCCTAAAATAGAGTAATACAGTTATGACATGTCCATAATGAAGGTAAATGAAATCTACAATGCAATCTATATGAATTCTAAGCCAATCTAGGTCAAAGTCAAACTTGGTCAACTCTACAGTCAAACTAAGTCAAATCAAATCATACTAGGTCACAGGAAATCAAACTAAGTCAAATAGAGTCAAACAAGGTCAAACAAGTCAAGGTTAGTCAAATCTAGGTTAAAGTCAACTCCTGGTCAACACTCTAATCAAACTAGTCAAATACTAGTCAACATGATCAATCTGGGTCAAGTCTAAGTCAAACTTAGACCAACTAAGGTATTGGTCAAACAAAGACTAGTCAGTCAGGTAATTAAGTCAAACAAAGACTAGTCAACAAGGTGATTAGGTCAAACATGGTCAGACTAGTTGAACTAGTCATTATTAGGTCAATTAGGTCAAGGTTTGACCTATAGTTGACTTTGGTCAACCATGGTCAACAATCTAGTTAAACTAGGTCTACTTAGGTCAACTAATGTCAAACTAGTCAAGTTAGGTCAAACATGGTCAAACTAGTTTAAACTAGTCATTCTATGTTAATCCTAGTCAATTCTAGGTCAAAGTTGACCTATAGTTGACTTTGGTCAACAAGGGTCAACTTGCCAGTCAACCTAGGTCTACTAGTCCTAATGGTCAACTCTAACTCACTAACCATGGGCCATAGGCTAGTAACTTTAGACCATAGACTAAGACATCAAGTCTATATACATATATATATCTAATATATAGTCAACCATATATATATAATACCATAATCTATATTTATACATATATATATCCCATTCACATATATATAATACCCTTATATATATAACATATATATATATATATATCACTATATAACTCATATACATATATAGGTAGAGAGAGAGAGAGGGAAGGAGAGAGAAACAGAAAACAGGGGGGGGGTTGTCTCAGTTTCCTGAGAACAGGGAATCAAAGCCCCCTCCCCCAACACAACTAAAACACACACACACCCTACACACACACCAACATATATACTACATGTATACATACTAAAATACATATATACTATGCATAAATTATATCAAAATTGGGTTTAAAATCCATTTTCAAAAACTGGGAAATATCTCCAAAACTGGAAAAACTGCACTGTTACTCGAAATTGGGTAAACCCAATTTTACATCCAAAACCGAGCTAAGGCTCGATACTAGTGGTTGGTAATGGTAGCACCTAGGTTCCTCTAGGTTCCTACTAGCCTGACACATGGCCATGACACGACACGGCGTGTCCACCAACTCCTAAACCCAATCGGGTAAAACACATACACTAACAGACACTACACGTCGTGCACACATGTAGACGAGTCTAGGATACGACACAAAGCGATACACATCTCGTGATCGTGTCAGTAGGTGAGTCTAGGGTTCGTGCACGTGTCCAGCACCCTGCACTGTGTCCACGTGTCGTGTAGAGGGGACACGACACGCGTATCAGAGAGGGAAATACGTGGTTTCAGACCGCGTCGTGCAGTGATGCACGCATCTCGTGTACGCGACACAGGACACGACACATCTCGTGCTCGTGTCCTGGGGTTCGCCCTAGGTTCCTCTACACATGTGTCACCCTGACACGTGTCCACGACTCGTGTACATGGGACACGAGACCCGTGTCAGAGCCGTTTTCACGGCTGTTCAGTGCAGTGCACGTCCCTTGCGGGGACGATTCCGTGTCCGACACGACACGAGGTCATCCCAAACTTTGGGGATGACCTGTCAGTCAGTGCCCCGTGCTCTATGCCAATTTTGGCGTGTCCACGTGGCGTGTCCAAGAAGAACTGACACAGTGGTAGCAGGGCACATTTCAGTGTACTGTGCACTGTGTCCAGTGTGTGAAACTGAGAGCTTCGTGTCCAGATTTTGGACACGACACAACCCAATTTGTGCTCAGTGTTTTAGGGTTAGGTTTAGGGTTAGGTAGGCTAGGGTTTTGATCAAAAACATTTGAAAATCAGTGAGTTTACATGTACTGAAACAGTGAGCAAAATCAGTGTATTAACATGAAATTGAAATAGGATACGTGTCCAATACGGACACCAAATCGATCCTAGTTTTCACCAAACTTGTCCTACAGTTAGGGTAGACCTACATGCATGCATTTATGAAGAAAAATCACTACATTACATAGATAAAAATGAAAATACCTCTATGTGCTAGAAATCAAGAAATCCAATGTAGAGGGGGGGCTTCACTTCAACTTTGTGATGTCCAAAACCTCAAAAACTCCAACTTCTAGTCTCCCCTAGCTCCCTTGGTATGTTAGGGTTCCAATGCAAAAGATTTGAGGTCAATAGGATCACTAATGGTGAAGTTATGGAGGTGTGAAGTTGAGGGAAAAATCAAGGTTTTAGTGTAATGAAAATGGGACCTTTTTGTGAAGGGGTGTACATATATAGGGGGGGGGGTGTTCTTGGCTGCCATGGAGGGGTAGGGGTAGGCTATAGGGTCCCCTTCCACCTTGCAAAACTTAGTCTCTAAGGCTTTGACTAGGGTTAGATATTCTAGGTTTCTAAAATATCCTAGAAAGTTAAATATCTAGATATTTATCAACCTAGATATTTACACGTAAAGTAAATATCTACACTTAGTCTTCTAGGTTAGTGACTAACCCCTAGATTAGGCTAAACTAGCTTAGGGACTAACATAACACTAATCAATAATTAATTAATAATAAAAACACATAATTTCAAATAATTCCAAATAAATCCTAGAAAATTACCAAAATACCCTTTAGGCCAAAAAGCCCTAATTTGATGTTCTAAGCCTATGGCTAAGCTCACATGATCATGGTTAGTCTCTAGGTTAAGGAATAGCTAGGGTTTACACTAGAGTTTATTAGTAAAATCACAAAGTCACAAGTCATGACTTAGGAATTGGTTTAACCTAACTAAAATCACCAGAAAATCATACCATGACTAAAATACCACTAATAAATAATAAAAATAATAAATTTTCGAAAATACCCCAATTTCAGAAAAGTGGGTGTTACAAATCTACCCACCTTAGAAGAATTTCGTCCTCGAAATTAAGATGGTCGTACTCCTCCTAGGTCACACCCCCAGTCAATCAAGGTCAAAAGATAACATGCAATCATAGACCTACTGGTCATGATTCTACAGTCTCAAAAGGGGTAACTATGCTATCTAGCATATCACAAGCATATCCTGACAGGTACTAATGGAATCACACAACAAGATGGGAAAAGAAGGACAGGAAAGACAAACCTGCTAACCCGTCACCTGCAGCGTCGGTCTCCTCGACCGTCATCGCAAAAGCTCCACCCCTCTGGTGCTGAGCTACAGGTGGCCTAGCACCCTCATAAGGAGGTGCAACTGGACAATCTATCATCTTGTGGGCATCAGACCCACAAAATAGACAAACCTTCAGCCTCCTCCTACAAGACTCCCAAATATGCCCTACCTTCTTGCAATACCCACAACTCTGTATCCTCTGATCCTGTCCTCGAGGCTGATGCTGAACTCTAACAGGTGTCTGCTGAATGTGAGGCCTCTTGGCCTGACCTCCACTGCTGCCTGCTCCCTGTGTATTACGGCCCCTCTTGAGCTTCAGCTCAAGATCATCCTCAGCTGCCATCGCTCCTGCCAGAATGTCCTCGAAGGTGGCACTCCTCTCACTCTTGGTCAAGGACTTGACTTCCTTGACCAAGCCCTTTCTGAACCTCCTCGCCTTCGCTGTCTCGCTAAGGCCCTCTACGAATCTGCTCAACCGGCAAAACTCACCGGCGTACTCCTCTATAGTCTGGTTCCCCTGAACCAGGTTTTCGAACTGTGTCTCCAAGGCGCCGACTGCCTGATCTGGGAAAAACTTCCCCTTGAAGAGCTCCTTGAAAGCTCTCCATGCCTGCCCTGGAGTACCTACTCTCGGATCCGTCTGATACCAGGTACGGGCAAGATCCCGCATCTGGCTGGCTGCTGCCTCTACCTGGAGTCCGGCTGGTATCTCCGCCAGTCGAAAGATCTCCTCGATGTGCTCTATCCAGTCATCCGCATAAAGTATCCCCTCAGTACCCAAGAAGTCCCTGGGGTGCATCTTCTTGAACTCCTGGATGCCCGGAATCCTCTGCTGCTGTCCTGCTCCTGCCTGCGGCTGGGCTGCCAGCCTCTCTATCGTCGCTGTAGCCAGCTGATGGACATCCTCAATGCCTCTGGTAAATGCTGTCGTCTGACGCTGCTGCTGGGTCTGATGCGACTCAAAAAACTGCTGAAAATATGAAAACATCTGTGCAGCATCCACATACCCAGATGGCATCTGCTGCTGGTACTCCTGCTGGTACTGCTGCTGTTGCTGATACTCTGGCTGAAAATAAGGCTGACGAAACTGCGGAGGAGGCATATCTGGGGTAGCTGGGATAGTCCTCGGAATAGGTGGAGGAGGACTACCAAAAGTAGATACTCCTACGTGAGCAGACGTAAGGAGTGGTACAGTCCCAGCTGTAGGCTGTACTGGACGAGAATCGGCAGACCTCTCAGAATCTGCCGGCACAGAGCGATGTGACCTAGTCTCCACCATCCTGAAGACAGATCAATAAGGAAGTCAATAACGGTACAAGGATGACAGTATCAAGGATAATACGAAAATAGATTATACAGATTTGAACAAAAGTCAGTAGATTCAAATCCCTGGAAATTTCCTAGTTGTGATTGAGTATCCTCTCTCTAAGCCTATTATCAAATCCTATCACAGGCTGTAGTGATACTCTAGTTCGAATACCACTACACAGGTTCGAGACCTGCATGGGCCACCACTAAAAACGTGTCACGACCTGCACCCTGTATAGGGGCACGAGAAGTGGGTACATCCAGCCTACGCCGCAGTGTCGGCGGTAGAACGCTGTCCTAGGTTGCTAACTAATCTCATGCAGTGTATATAATATACTTGCCAAGATCTCAACTCCGAAAGGAAGACAAGTAAAATATATGATATACTCAATCACAATCTAAGCACGATAAGATAACACAGAAATCTAGATACCAACTAACAACAACAGAAATTTAAACTACTAAAATAATAACAACATGATCTCAAACAAAACTCTAATACAACTCAATATCTCAAGTTTAATACAACAAGCTCAAAACATGAAAGCTAAGTAAGTCTACTAGCTAATCTCCTGAATCACTCCTGAGAGTCGGAGCCAAAGGTAGCTAATCCCTCGCCAGGTCCATGGTAAGAAGGGCATGTGTCGTCAGGGGTATCATCTGTAATATTTTCAACAGGTCCAATCAGGACAGGAACGAGCACATCTCATCTAGAAATCCCAAGTAAATGACAAAGAATATAAAGCAGTTTTTAGACAGTTATACAGATGAGCATGGCAGTTTTATACAGGTAAAGATGTAGAGAAACAGTGAGGGTACAAGGAAAGTAAAGTAACTAACAAGAGAAGAAATCATGGCAAAGAAGACTGTAGTAAACTAGCTGAACTAGAATAACATGGTATAAGTCCAGACAGTATAAAAGGTAATCCCAGTGTGAGTCTAGTCCATATAATCCAATACTAGATGATTCCAGTACAAGATGAGTCCAGTAAAATGAGTCCAGAAGTGATCCATGATTCCAGGGTAAGTCCAGCCTATACTCTAACAGTGTGTTTTAAAATACTGAGATCGACATGTAAACGGCTAGGGGTAATCAGGCACATCGTACACTCGGCCAAGTGTGGGATGGCTAGCATTCCAGAATAGTTCCAAGGAAGGTGGTTCCAGATTTTAGGTATGTTCACATGTCTACTCAAGTATTTCCCCGCCCACAAGTGAATCCATAATCCAACACTACAACCAGTATCAGTCCAGCCAATGATTCCAGAAATGATTCCAGAAATGGTTCCAGTAGGGTGATGCCAGTAGTGATTCCAGATATAGAGGCCAGACATAAATAAATGAGTGTCGCATGTAATGGATCCAACAATACCAGTCGTGTTTGTACAGAGAATCATATATAGCTATCTAGAACTGAAATACAGTAAATGACAAGTAATGAAAGAACTATCAGAGAATGTACTCGCCTGACACTCTGGATGAGTAGTGTAATATCAGATGTCTGTACCAGGGTCACAATGTCCTAAAATAGAGTAATACAGTTATGACATGTCCATAATGAAGGTAAATGAAATCTACAATGCAATCTATATGAATTCTAAGCCAATCTAGGTCAAAGTCAAACTTGGTCAACTCTACAGTCAAACTAAGTCAAATCAAATCATACTAGGTCACAGGAAATCAAACTAAGTCAAATAGAGTCAAACAAGGTCAAACAAGTCAAGGTTAGTCAAATCTAGGTTAAAGTCAACTCCTGGTCAACACTCTAATCAAACTAGTCAAATACTAGTCAACATGATCAATCTGGGTCAAGTCTAAGTCAAACTTAGACCAACTAAGGTATTGGTCAAACAAAGACTAGTCAGTCAGGTAATTAAGTCAAACAAAGACTAGTCAACAAGGTGATTAGGTCAAACATGGTCAGACTAGTTGAACTAGTCATTATTAGGTCAATTAGGTCAAGGTTTGACCTATAGTTGACTTTGGTCAACCATGGTCAACAATCTAGTTAAACTAGGTCTACTTAGGTCAACTAATGTCAAACTAGTCAAGTTAGGTCAAACATGGTCAAACTAGTTTAAACTAGTCATTCTATGTTAATCCTAGTCAATTCTAGGTCAAAGTTGACCTATAGTTGACTTTGGTCAACAAGGGCCAACTTGCCAGTCAACTTAGGTCTACTAGTCCTAATGGTCAACTCTAACTCACTAACCATGGGCCATAGGCTAGTAACTTTAGACCATAGACTAAGACATCAAGTCTATAAACATATATATATCTAATATATAGTCAACCATATATATATAATACCATAATCTATATTTATACATATATATATCCCATTCACATATATATAATACCCTTATATATATAACATATATATATATATATATATATATATCACTATATAACTCATATACATATATAGGTAGAGAGAGAGAGAGGGAAGGAGAGAGAAACAGAAAACAGGGGGGGGTTGTCTCAGTTTCCTGAGAACAGGGAATCAAAGCCCCCTCCCCCAACACAACTAAAACACACACACACCCTACACACACACCAACATATATACTACATGTATACATACTAAAATACATATATACTATGCATAAATTATATCAAAATTGGGTTTAAAATCCATTTTCAAAAACTAGGAAATATCCCCAAAACTGGAAAAACTGCACTGTTACTCGAAATTGGGTAAACCCAATTTCACATCCAAAACCGAGCTAAGGCTCGATACTAGTGGTTGGTAATGGTAGCCCCTAGGTTCCTCTAGGTTCCTACTAGCCTGACACATGGCCATGACACGACACGGCGTGTCCACCAACTCCTAAACCCAATCGGGTAAAACACATACACTAACAGACACTACACGTCGTGCACACATGTAGACGAGTCTAGGATACGACACAAAGCGATACACATCTCGTGATCGTGTCAGTAGGTGAGTCTAGGGTTCGTGCACGTGTCCAGCACCCTGCACTGTGTCCACGTGTCGTGTAGAGGGGACACGACACGCGTATCAGAGAGGGAAATACGTGGTTTCAGACCGCGTCGTGCAGTGATGCGCGCGTCTCGTGTACGCGACACAGGACACGACACATCTCGTGCTCGTGTCCTGGGGTTCGCCCTAGGTTCCTCTACACATGTGTCACCCTGACACGTGTCCACGACTCGTGTACATGGGACACGAGACCCGTGTCAGAGCCGTTTTTACGGCTGTTCAGTGCAGTGCACGTCCCTTGCGAGGACGATTCCGTGTCCGACACGACACGAGGTCATCCCAAACTTTGGGGATGACCTGTCAGTCAGTGCCCCGTGCTCTATGCCAATTTTGGCGTGTCCACGTGGCGTGTCCAAGGAGAACTGACACAGTGGTAGCAGGGCACATTTCAGTGTACTGTGCACTGTGTCCAGTGTGTGAAACTGAGAGCTTCGTGTCCAGATTTTGGACACGACACAACCCAATTTGTGTGTTTTAGGGTTAGGTTTAGGGTTAGGTAGGCTAGGGTTTTGATCAAAAACATTTGAAAATCAGTAAGTTTACATGTACTGAAACAGTGAGCAAAATCAGTGTATTAACATGAAATTGAAATAGGATACGTGTCCAATACGGACACCAAATCGATCCTAGTTTTCACCAAACTTGTCCTACAGTTAGGGTAGACCTACATGCATGCATTTATGAAGAAAAATCACTACATTACATAGATAAAAATGAAAATACCTCTATGTGCTAGAAATCAAGAAATCCAATGTAGAGGGGGGGCTTCACTTCAACTTTGTGATGTCCAAAACCTCAAAAACTCCAACTTCTAGTCTCCCCTAGCTCCCTTGGTATGTTAGGGTTCCAATGCAAAAGATTTGAGGTCAATAGGATCACTAATGGTGAAGTTATGGAGGTGTGAAGTTGAGGGAAAAATCAAGGTTTTAGTGTAATGAAAATGGGACCTTTTTGTGAAGGGGTGTACATATATAGGGGGGGGTGTTCTTGGCTGCCATGGAGGGGTAGGGGTAGGCTATAGGGTCCCCTTCCACCTTGCAAAACTTAGTCTCTAAGGCTTTGACTAGGGTTAGATATTCTAGGTTTCTAAAATATCCTAGAAAGTTAAATATCTAGATATTTATCAACCTAGATATTTACACATAAAGTAAATATCTACACTTAGTCTTCTAGGTTAGTGACTAACCCCTAGATTAGGCTAAACTAGCTTAGGGACTAACATAACACTAATCAATAATTAATTAATAATAAAAACACATAATTTCAAATAAATCCAAATAAATCCTAGAAAATTACCAAAATACCCTTTAGGCCAAAAAGCCCTAATTTGATGTTCTAAGCCTATGGCTAAGCTCACATGATCATGGTTAGTCTCTAGGTTAAGGAATAGCTAGGGTTTACACTAGAGTTTATTAGTAAAATCACAAAGTCACAAGTCATGACTTAGGAATTGGTTTAACCTAACTAAAATCACCAGAAAATCATACCATGACTAAAATACCACTAATAAATAATAAAAATAATAAATTTTCGAAAATACCCCAATTTCAGAAAACTGGGTGTTACATTGACGTCCTAAACCTCCACCAGGCTCTAGTTGTCCCTCAAGAGAGCCTAGCTGCTTCTCCTCCAACTCCCTGGATCTGTCTCAACCACCTTCTAGAATAGGACCTCGGCCGTCAGATCCGACTAAACCACCTACTTGCCACCGCACCCCCTCCGTACAGTGGCTGCCCGTTGCCATCCCGCCATGCGCCTCCATATACTGTCTTCGCTACTAGACCCGTCTTCCCAAACCACAGTTCTTCGGTGCCACCAACCATGGTAGCCCCCAACCAAACACCCACCACAGCCACCACCGCCGTCATCAAACAAGATCCACAAAAAAGGAGGAAACCACCAAAAGAAATAAAAACACCACCACCCTTACAACTTATATCAGTCCACCGTCGTGCTCGGCTCCGTCTCCCAACCAGAGCTAGCTTCCAGCGTATGTACGAGTCGTCGTGCCCGTCTAGCTCAATCTCCTCCGTCGCTCCACGTAAATGTCAGATCTAGCCATCCTTTCCCACGTCCTCTATGGTCGGCAAGCTCCGCCGCGCCTAGGAACCAAAACTGCCGCAGCGTCTCCCTCCCTCCCGTTGCGTGCCCCGGAGCGACCTGCCAGCCGCCCCGCGCTCGAAAAACCCCCCTCTATCGCCTTAACCCTCCTGGAGCCGCCTCCTTCTTCCCAGCGGCACCGCTGACCAGAGTGCACCTTTTGGAGAGCATCCCTGGCCACATCCCTTCTCTCTCTCCTTCTGCTCCTCCTACTTCCTTTCTTTGACTTTGCTTTTGTCTTACTCTTCTAATTTACGTTTGCTAACTCTTCAAAGTTTTGCTTACTCTAGAAGAGCACAACACTGCTGCTGTGTTGTATTGTTATTACCTACTTATTATTATTATTATTATTATTATTATTATTATTAATATTGTTATTATTATTTTCGATTATTAGTATAATGGTTATAGTATATATTAGTTATATGATAAGAATTATTGTCAAATATATGTACAAAAAAAATAAGAGTTGTCTCCCTAGAGTTCTAGGCCTTGTAGTTGTTTTTGTTTCGTTATTGTATTTGTTTATTTTTAGACTCTGTATGTTTCAGTATTATTGATATATTTTCATTCATATATTCCTTAGTTGTTTGTGGTGTGACTGGAGTATATTGTGATTTTGGATCATCTAGATGTTGTAGATAGTTATTAGGTACTTGACAGCGTACTACAGCTGATACTGCGGCATAGGCTGGACGTGACCCACGTACTTGTGCCCGATTATCCGGGTTCGGGTCATGACAGCAAGCCCCATGATTGTTCTTATGCATTGTATAGACACTGATTCCTAAGAGGATTAGCTACCTTCTCAGAGTATCCCGTGTCATAACGTACCATGGTTGGATCCACTGTACCAGTCGGCGGCGGGGAGTAGTAGTGTAGACATATGACCATACACTTCCCGTGCTTGATATTGTTTTCATTTGAGTGTTAGTCATACACCACACGTATGACAAGCCAGACCATATTTCCCGTACAAGTTTCTAAGCCGGTCACTTGTTGAAACTAGTACTCAGTCACTTAGATAGTATTTACTAAATTTACTGTACATGGTGATTCCTGATTTCCATGTTTACTTACAATGTTTCCATATATGCCACACTCATTTACATGTCGTTATTTCTTGTATATTCTATCTATTTACTATTACATAGTCCATATCATTACTGGAACTATTGCTGGAAATATACTTCGCTCCAATCCTGACTAGATATATTTTTCAGACGACGACGAGGAAGAGTGCACTACCTACTATGATTCGCAGGACGTAGTAGGCATAGATCAGGAGACTTTGGCACTGCAGGGCCTAGTTCCAGTTGAGGAGACCGTAGTGGCGACCCAGTAGACTAGGATTGTACTGGATGTGTCTCCAGCACTATCTGATTAGCATGTTTATTATTTCAGACTTGTATTGATATATTTGACTCTAGACTCTGGATTGTACTATGATACTTTAGACTTTTGGATATTTCTCTTTATGTCAGCATCATTCATCATGCCTTTATATCTTCTCCATAGATTTGTGATTTAATATGCTATATCTTTATTGTCCTCCAGTTGGAGATGATATCTATTGACAGGTTATCTTATTCACTGCTAGTTTAGTAGACCTAGACAACGTTCTACCGTCGACACTGCGGCGTAGGCTGGCCGCTATCACGTACTTGTGCCCTTATACCGGGTGCGGGTCGTGACAAATATTTTATATGTAATAAATATAACTTTATAATAATTAACATGCAAGTCTAATTGCAAAGAAAATATCTGAATGTATGCAACATATTTCTGCTAATACTGAGTAGATGAGATGAGCCACCCTATACGCCCAAGATAACCATAGTTAGAAAACCATCTCAAGGTTGCATGCAATTTGAAATCTTAATGTGGTCTAGTTCTATGAATGAGTCAAAATATCTAAAATAGTCCATTCTCCAAGCAGGTCTCTATGTAAGCTTCAGTTCACGAGGTCCATAAGTGGTTTCAAGAAATATAAGGTAGAACAAGAAGACTAGAGTGGCGTGACTTCTTCAACTGGTAAGGGTCAACAACTAATTCCACAGACGAGTCCCAGCTCTTGATTCTAGAAGAATAAGGGTTATAGGAGCTTATAAAGGGCAAGAAGATTTCATTTGGAAGTTAATAGAACGTAAAGGGGATTCATGCTCTTGTTTTTGACTGATGTAATTTTATGCAGATAAAAAACTCTTGTATACTAGTTCAAGATGGGTAGTCGTGGAACCAAATCTAACCACACAATTTCTATATACTGGTAATAATCAACAAATAAAGAAATTACTTGTAACTTTGATATCGTAAGTCAAACAGGTTGCAAGGAACTGAACAGGAAAAATAGGCCCAATTGTAGTTTAGATTGGTTACCTTCTTTGTTACAGGTCAGATGATTGCAAAACAGACAAATAGCTTTACTAGTATGTGAAAGGTCCCAATGGTTAGCATATGCATTCTCATACAAACACTTCCCTAGACATTACTAGCTACGTGAGGCAAACCTTTAGAACGTACCATCACGAGATAACAAACTCAAAGTGTGCATGTATATGAAAACTTATATGAGATAAGGCAGTATAGAAAAGTTCAGCATGCTCCTATTACCCAATGCGCCCTCATGTTTACAGTTCAGGCTATGTTTTGAGACTGTAATAGGTAAACAAATTCCTACAAAAATCAAGAAGTCATGTATAACACTAGAAAGATTCCAAAATATACACAATTAGAAAAATACAAACTTTAAAGGAAAAAGTATTTAAATGAGCATCCAAAATAGACTGACAAATCTCATATAAGAGATAATAATGAAAAATAGGGAAGCATTTCCATACAAATTGTACAACTATTCTGAACTTGAGCACATGGACCAAGCTGAACATATTTTATTATGTCAACAAACATACAATAAATGACTAAACTGTGCAACCAATTAAAATATATATGCAATGAACCCACATATGATCTTCCACTTGCTAAATTCTACCTATAAAGAAAATGCAATTAGCCACTAACCCATGTCATAAAATCCATGGCTAACACTGAAATTTTGAGCGTTAGCCATAACAATCAGATAGATCTCTCAAGCAAAATAACAGTAAATGTAAACGCTAAAAAATATACTAGAACATCAAAAATAATGTTGTCTGTCATAACGTACTCATATAGCACATTATAATACAAAACCAAAAATATATCCAGTTCACAACCCCAATACATGCACTACCAAATATATTTAATCTTATAAAAATAATTAATAACCCCAAAGTTCCACTCAAGAAAAAAAAAGCTCCATAAGAAAAAAATTATAATTATTTATACAATAGACATTCCTAAATTTAGTTGGCTTCTATGGGGAATGACAAAAAAAGCTCCAAAAAAAATAAGGTGTACAAAAATCAATTATGTCCATATTGTGTAACTACCACTTTCCAACATAGGGATATTTTGGTAATTTTGCATGTTGATTATTTATTTTATATATAGTATTTTATATTAGTGGTTGTTGTAACACCCATATTCGGAATACATATTTTATCAGACGTATACGTATTTCGGACCTGTATTTTATTTTCTCAAATTTTGGCCTGTACTTGTAATTGACTTGACTTGCGAATTTTGGATTTCTCGTAACTGGGTTTTTACCTGGCTTGGTTTATTTTGTGGAGGAGAATTGGTTTGATTTAGTTTGGTTTGGTTTAACATGCATTGGAACACCTTAGCCTATGTTCAACCCTCATTCCACCACAACCCACCCTCTTTATTATCCCCACCTAACACTCTCTCTCCTCATTACTTCCCTCCATTAATTTCTTCTTCTTCTTCCTCCTTCCTCCACCAACACCATAGGCAAGTGCACCTTGCCACCATATGAGAACCATATTTTATTTGTTCATTAGCTAGATTAGGCCATGGTGATCAACATTAGAACTTGACATTTTATGATTTGGAGTCTCCATTGTTCTAGATCTAAGTTTCTTTATTTTCAGATTTATATGGTTTTGATCTATTTTGGTTGGATTTTTGTGGGTTTTGATGCTTCCATGTGGAAGAGAATTCAATTTTACTCAAGTTAGACCTTTGAAAATCTAGATTTGGCTTTGATTTGACTAAGATATGAAAGATTGAATTTTTGGGTGTTCTTGATGTTCCTCTCGGCCTGGAGAAGAAGATCTACAGTCTGCGCTCTTTAGCGCAACACTGAACCGTGCAGCCTCCCCACGCCGCGCTCTTTAGCGTTGGTCGCTGACTGCGCAGCCTGGCCGCTGCCCGATTGCGTAAACCAACCCTGCGCCATCGGCTCCTGCGCGCTTGACCCCTGCGCAGTCTGCATCCTGCGCCATCCATTGCCTGCACAGTCTAAGCCTGCGCAGTCTGCATCCTGCGCCATCCATTGCCTGTGCAGTCTAAGCCTGCGCACTTTGCAGCCTGCGCCAACCATTCCTGCATAATTCAACCCCCTGACCCCTTGCGCAATCCATTGGCTCTTTGAGTTTTGGTTTGATTTCTTTAAGCTTGGCTCTTCTATAGCCCTGTATATTGATATTTTATTAGATATTTTACGTCCATTTTATATCCTTACGCCTTTTGTCATGAATTTGATTTTACTTAATATATTTGGAATGACGATTGTACATGGCATGGTATGACAAGGAACTAGCATAACACGACAGTGACCCGTAGTGGTGCACTCCTGACATGACCAACCTGACATGATAGTGGCCTGTCGTGGCACACTCCTGACAAGTACCCTGACATGATTTATCTTGATAACTTGATAGTGGCCCGTGGCGGCGCACTTCTGACTTGACTTGACTTGTAACTTGTAACTTGACTCGTATAATCAACTTGACACCGTGGGTGTTCTTGCTTGCTTGCTTGTGCAATCCACTTGTCTTATCTTGCATCATGTCTAGGACGTGACTCCCTGGTTCCCACGGTCAGGGATTCATACTGAATATGGATTAGGATATTGACTAGATCAAACTATAGTTCATGGAGAATTTCCAGTCACAGGCAATCTTGTTATCTGGGCGCTCTTAATTGGACTTGTTGCTTGCCGACGAGTAGAGCACATTTCCAGCGCACTGTCATGTGTTGCACCTCTAAGTCACCTAAGGGTATATCGTCTCCGGGGTGATGTACCCAACTATACTCTCAACCCGCGGAAGGATAACCGGATGGTCTGCAGGGCTTGGGACTGGGAAATTCTCATTTGTATCTTGTTAGTAATTAGGCTTGTGACAACCCTAGTTAGTTAAAGTAGTAAGCCGTAGTAATTGCTTGGCCATTTGTGAATGGATGATGTCCAGCCCTGTCTAAGTCTTGTCTAGTCCCTGTACCCTGGTACTCCTGAACATGATTGTTTTACTTGCTTTAACAATAATTGGGTAGGGACAAGGAGATATTCAGGCGAAGGGTTACAACCCCGGTCCTTGTTTGGTTTACGGGTTGTAATCTGGTTTCCAGAATGGTTCTACGTCCCTAGTCGTTTATTATCCTGACGTGCTCTTTAGTACTTGTACTTTTATTTTATTTCTTATGTTCTGATATGATTACTTTTGTTCTTATTTTGTGGCCTCCTTTGTGGCACTTGCTCTTTCTGGTGTTTGACCCAGCTGGTTTTGTGTGGCCAGATTTCGGAGCAGCACCCGAGGATCTTTCGAACCTCCAGCCCGATGGTGGCGACTAGAAGGAACCCGGGCTACGAGTAGGTTTTTCTATTTTGTTTCGCTCACTCTATTGTAAATTATTTTTTTGAGGCATTTAGCCGACGAGTACCTGTTAGCTCGATGCACCTTTACTTACTGTCTGCCTACGGGCCGTAAATATGATTAACAAATCCTAGGGTTGATCATGTATGACTTAACTCTTGTTAGTCCTTGCATTTTGTACGACTAGCTTCATGATCAGCTGATATGTAATATTTGGGACGCCTTTTATTGTATATTTGGTGGTCAAACATCTTGTGATTATATTATTTGCTTGAGATTGAGACAGTAGGCTTGACCTTAAGAGACTGCTGGCTTGTAGTAAACCCTTATATCTAGACAGCCATGACCGTATAGCGAGATGGACTTCATTTCAATATACGTAGCTGGCTATGTTCGCCCCCGCTCTCCAGTATTCTGGTTCTGGGGCGTGACAGTTGTCTAGAATTATATTAGTGTTAGTTAGTGGCTAGCCAATTAGATTTTGAAACTGCTATTAGTGTCACCTCCACTATCCTAGATAGGGCTATTATAGTCATTTACATTATTTTATTGTTTAAATATTTATTTAAGTATTTATTGTTGGTATAATTACCTTGATAGTTAAACAATTATTTTTAAAGATAAATATATATATACTATTGAGTTTTTATTTATAAAACTTTTATTAGAATTAATAAATATAGGATACAAATTATTTAGTTTTATTTATAAATAATTCAGATTTTATTTGTATATAATTGTTTGGTATAATTTCACTTATGGAGTATATATATATATATATATATATATATATATATATATATATATATATATATATATATATATATATATAAAAAAAAATATTATATATAAAAAGAAATATATATATATATATATATATATATATAATATTAAAATATATATATATATATATATATATATATATATATATATATATATATATATAATATTAATAAAAAGGAAAGGGAAAAAGAATATTTTAAATATAAATATTTATAAAGGAGTGTTAAGTTAGTGGTTTAATTATAAAAATATACTATGAATATGTATGTATATGTATCTGTGCAGCTCCAGATTTTGAATATAAATATATATATATATATATATATATATATATATATATATATATATATATATATATATATATATATATATATATATATTATTAAAAAGGAAAGGGAAAAAGAATATTTTAAATAGAAATATTTATAAAGGAGTGTTAAGTTAGTGGTTTAATTATAAAAATATACTATGAATATGTATGTATATGTATCTGTGCAGCTCCAGATTTTGGATTCGGATAGTTGAGGACGGAGCAGGAAAGATGACCATAATAGTTGGATATTTTTCTCTTATTTGTTGTCATTTTGCTTTTTCTGATTATGCATGTTTATTATTGTGTTGATTTTTTTTGATAAACTAAGCCTACATTAATAATGGACAACATGGACATAATATCAACTAGTAGAAAAACCCTCATTGTTAAATAACTAAGTGGAAGAGGATATTTATTTAGTATAAATCCTATGGTCTCCATTACTGGTTTGTAGGTGGTATAATTGTACTTGTGCATTGGCTTTAGTGCCTTCCTCCATATCGGATAAGTATAATTATGGATCACCAGTACAAACTTCCTCAGGGATAATTGTAGAAAGTTACCTAATATGTGTTCACTTCTCCATCTGAAGGAACTCGTTACAAGGTAATGGACTTAGTATTAAGTAATAGTATACACTTAGATACAAATAATGGTATCCTCCCCATCAGTCAATGCTATTATTTGTATGACCAGAGCAAGACCAACATATTAATTTTATTTGTCATAAAGTTATGTTGACATGATAGTAAAATTAATATGTAGTACCTACTTGAACAAAGTTGAATTTATATACGTCCACACTATCGTGGCATGCTAAATTCATGATGTTCAAGGTGTTGGTAAATTTCAATTTAATTAATTCAAAAAGTTTTTGCCCTTCATAATTATTATTTAAGTGATTCTCAGAATTTCAAAATTGGGTTCTTTCAGTCCACTTATGGTGATTCTTAAAGAAAACAAACTTACTGGACCTAATTATATTGACTGGAAACATAATCTGGACATTGTCTTGACTGCTGAGGAGTACAAATATGTACTTGTTGAGGAATGCCCACCTAAGCCTGATGTTAACTCAGATGAAGAGGTCAAAGAGGCTTATAAGAAGTAAAAAAAGACAGATGAGATGGCACGGTATTATATTCTGGCATCTATGTCAAATGTACTACAACATCAGCATCTGGCCATGGCCATGACTTATGACATGATGTATAACCTCAAGGAACCCTTTGGACATCAGAGTAGAGCAGCTCGGCAGTTTGCTATGAAGTGTTTGATGAATATAAAAATGGCTGAGGGTACACCAATAAGGGATCATATTCTCAAAATGATGGGTCATCTAAATGAGATGGAGATCCTTAGAGCTGAAATCGATAGAGAATCCCAGGTCGATATCATTCTCGGAACTCTGCCTAAAAGTTTAGACAATTTCTGCCTTAATTACAACATGAATAAAAGGTGGTATAGTTTAGCAGAACTTGCAAAAGAGCTACAGGATGCGGAATCTCTCTTTAGGCAGAGTGGTTATGTTTTTGTTTCTGAAAAGACTTCTACTTTTAAGCCAAAAGGCGGTAAGAAGAAGAATAACATTCAGAAACAAGCAAACTCGGGAAAGAAGGGCATGGGACCTCAAGGCACAGTAAAAAAACTGAAAGGCAAATGTTTCCAGAGCAAAGGGTCAGGACGTTGGTAGACTGATTGTCCATTTCTCAAACAAGAGAACAAAGAAGGTATATCTCGTTTACTAGTAGTTGAAACATGTTTAGCGGTGTTATCTAACGGCACCTGGTGTGTAGATACAGGAGCCACTAATCATGTCAGCAATACATTACAGGGGTTCCAGGAAACCAGACGGCTCGGTGATGGAGAGATATGCTTGTTCATGGGTGATGCTACAAAAGTTGCGGTCGTTGCATTAGGAGAAATTTAAAGAGTAAAAGGCTAAAACAGAGAAACATCATGCAAAATCTATCAAGTCATTACGATCAGATCGTGGTGGTGAGTACCTCTTTGGAGATTTTAGAGATTATTTATCAGAGGCTGGGATTACATCCCAATTGACTGCACCTGGAATGCCCTAGTAGAATGGTGTAGCCTAAAGAAGGAATAGAACTCTTATGGAGATGATTAGATCAATGATGAGTTATTCGGATTTACCAGATTTATTTTGGAGATATGCCTTAGAGACTGCAGCTTATATTTTAAACTTGGTTCCTTCTAAGTCAGTACCTCTTACTCCCACAAAGCTGTGGATTGGGCGTAAGCCTAGTCTGAAACATGTTCACATTTAGGGTATTCCAGCACATGTGCTGAATGGGAAAGCAGTAAATTAGAATCTCGTACAGAAGTAGGCTTGTTTGTAGGCTATCCAAGAGGAACGAAAGGAGGTTTATTTTATAGTCCTAAGAATCAGAAGGCCATTGTTAGCACCAATGCCCGATTCTTAGAGGAAGATTATGTGATGAACCATAAACCCACAAGTAGAGTTATTCTAGAAGAACTGAGAGATGAGACACCAAGTACTTCAGTACCAACAGTACAAAAGAATGAACCACAAATAACTGCACAACGTGTCACAAATGTTACACCACAATCGATAGTGCCTCATCGTAGTGGAAGGGTTGTGATACAACCTGATAGATATATGTTCTTGGGAGAGTCGTCAGACTTCGTCCCTGAGGAATAAGATTATGATCCCTGTACCTACAATGAAGCACTCCAAGATAAAGAAGTAGAGTCTTGGCAAAAAGTAATGATATCTGAAATAGAATCTATGGATTCTAATCAGGTCTGGAAGGTTGTAGAACCATCCATTGGTATAAAAGCCATTGGATGTAAGTGGGTCTATAAGAGAAAAAGATGATCAGACGATAAGGTTGAAACCTTTAAATCTTGGCTTGTAGCAAAAGGTTTTACTCAAAGAGAGGGTATCGATTATGAGGAAATATTTTCTCTAGTAGCCATGCTTAAGTCTATCTAGATTCTTTTATCTATTACAGCTCTTCTCGTTTATGAGATTTGACAAATGGATGTCTAGACAACTTTTTTTAATGGAAATCTTGAGGAAGACATTTATATGAAGCAACCAGACAGGTTCATTGAAAAGGGCCAAGAGCATCTTGTTTGTAAGCTCAAGAAGTCCATTTATGGACTTAAGCAAGCTTCCAGATCTTGGAACATATGTTTTGATCAGGTGATAAAATTCTATGAATTTGATCAATGTCAGGATGAATCATGTGTATACAGAAAGTATGACGGAAACATGGTGGTGTTCCTAGTACTTTATGTGGATGACATCATGCTCATTGGAAACAATGTGAAGGTATTATCTGATGTAAGGGTATGGTTATCCAAACAGTCTGATATGAAGGACTTGGGAGAAGTAGGTCACATCTTTAGGATCAAAGTTCTACGAGATTGCAAGAAAAGGATGTTGGGCTTATCCCAAGATTCCTATATCGATACTGTACTAACTCATTTTAGTAGGCAAAATTCTAAGAAAGGTTTCTTACCTTTTAGACATAGAATTGCTCTATCAAAGGAGCAGTATCCGAGGACACCTAAAGAGATAGAGAACAAAAAAGCAGTTCATTATGCTTCAGTGGTAGGAAGCTTAATGTACGCAATGCTATGTACGAGACCAGACATTTGCTTTGCCGTAAGCATGGTCAGCAGATATCAGTCTAACCCAGGACAAGAGCACTGGATTGTCGTAAAGCATATTTTGAAGTACCTGAAAAGGACTAAAGAGTATATGCTAGTTTACCAGGCAGATAGTTTAGTTCTCTTGGGGTATACAGACTCAGACTTTCAGTCAGATAGGGATTCCAGAAAATCTACCTCAGGTTATGTGTTTACTTTGGAAGGTAGAGCCATTCTGTGGAGAAGTATCAAGCAAAAATGTATTGTTGATTCCACCATGGAAGCCGAGTATGTGGCAGCCTCTGAGGTAGCCAAAGAAGCAGTTTGATTCAAAAACTTTCTGCTGGACTTGGATGTGGTACCTAGTTTGCCCAAGTCTATTACACTTTATAGTGATAATAGTGGTATAGTTGCAAACTCGAAGGAACCATGAGCCTCTAAGATAGGTAAATACATTGAGCGCAAGTACCACCTGATACGAGATTTTATAAAGAAATGAAAATTTGCTGTAATCAAGATAGCATCAGCCGACAACCTAGTTGATCCCTTTACAAAGAGCTTACCAACTAAGGCTTTTGATAGTCATGTTGAAGGAATGGGAGTCAGATGTGTAGCAGCATGGCTTTAAGTATAAGTGAAAGATTTGTAACAGTATACTGAAAAGCAATGCTTTGAGTATAAGTAGGAGATTGTTAGGTTTATATACTAAAAGCATCACTTTTGTAGTAACCTTATTTTCTTAAATTTTGAATGAGAATTATATGCGCAAATGTTTGCATATTGTATTTGTTGCAAGTGTTAATGCAAATGTCTGATATTCTATATTATAGATAATATGGAGTGTGGTATCACACGAAAGATCTTATTATCAGTTTCCTATGGAGTATATAAATAGTTCACAACCTAGATGGACTTGGACAATCTATTGGAAAGGATGTAGTGTAATCTGGTATTAGTCTATCTTGACTATAGGTTAACAATAGTACACTTTGTGTGTATTGAACAGGACCACTTGAGGTTGTTATATTTGTACTGACTACATAGGTGAACAAACACCTCTGTTATTATGGATGATTGTGCTCTTAATTCGGATATAATAACAGACATGTATATACAGTGTGCATTACTTTAACTCATGAAAGAGTAAGATTTATTATGGGTCAACAACCTCTATGAATTGGGTAATAACATTGTATGTATGATGGGTTGTTGATTATAAATGGAATTCATGTCCCGGTACATCGGGTTGATGATGTCCCCTTAAGCTCATAAGGATTGTCATGTAAACCCTGCAGGTGGATTATATCCGACATGACAAATAAAGTTGAGCGTACTACTTAAGGATAAAGATGTCAAAACAATATAGTTGTCAGTAACTTAATTTGATCGACGGACATTCGATATCTTAACATGGGGAGCCAAACGAGCATATAATAAAAGGAGCCCACAAACATAATTTAGGATTAGGGAGGTAGTGCAACAATAGCTCATTAGTAGACCGAGCTATTGTTAATAGGCCTGTATTGTGTGTTCGGGCTGAACAAGGGATATCCAGATCCGTTAGGAGGCTTAACCCTAATTTCTTCTTATGGCCCCTGTCGTAGCCTATATATATTCTCTATTCTCTGGTCATCATATTACTGATCAGAAATCTGAAGCTTTCTCGCAATTCGTGATTCACGTAAAGAGAGAAAAAGAGGGCTGCCAAGGAAAATAAAAGGTTGGAAGATCGTCGCCTACACGACGTCCAACTCGAGGAAGGAATACGTGTAGAAGATCTTGGGGTCGTCCGCTCAAGATTGCCAGAAACTACTTGTCTTCTTCCTACCACAGGTATAATTCGTGAACCCTAGTTTTCGCCTATGAAGGGTTAGAACACGCATTAAATTTGTTTAACTTTCTATCGATCAATATGCACATCGAAGAAAGTGTCCTGGGAATCTCAAGTTCCATCAATTGGTATCAGAGCCACTTTGGATCTGTGTATTGATTGACACGTCCATGTTGTCCAATAAAACCTGCGTTATGTAATAGTCGGTAGATGTAGATCTGTTCTAACTCGATTTTGCAGGCATCTTAGATCCAACTATTATGGTCCAATGCATGTTTTTGATTGTGTTGTTTAAACCACGGACATGTGTTTTCTGTGCTAGTTTGCCCTAATTTTGAGGATAAATTTTTTTTAGGAGGGTAGATTTGGAACCCCCACTATCCTAGATATGGCTATAATAGTCATTTATATTATTTTAGTATTTAAATATTTATTTAAGTTTTTACTGTTAGTATAATTACCTTGATGGTTAAACAATTATTTTTAAAGATAAATATATATGTACTATTGAGTTTTATTTACAAAACTTTTATTAGAATTAATAAATATAGGATACAAATTATTTAGTTTTATTTATAAATAATTCAAATTTTATTTATATATAATTGTTTGGTATTATTACATTTATAGAGTATATATATATATATATATATATATATATATATATATATATATATATATATATATATATATATATATATATATATATAATATAAATAAAAAAGAAAGGGAAAAAGAATATTTTAAATTGACTATCCTAAGAATCATATGGAGTATACATATGAGTAGACTATCCTAGCTATATATATATATATATATATATATATGTATAAAAAAAAATATATATATATATATATATATATACATATATATATATATATATATATAATATATAATATTAATATATATATAATATATATATATATATAAAATATATATATATATATAATATATATATATATATATATATATATATATATATATATAATATTAATAAAAAAGAAAGGGGAAAAGAATACTTTAAATATAAATATATATAAAGGAGTGTTTAGCTAGTGGTTTTATTCTAAAAATAAACTATAAATAAATATATATACTATAAATAAATATATATATATATATATATTTATAGTTTATTTTCAGAATAAAACCACTAGCTAAACACTCCTTTATATATATTTATATTTAAAGTATTCTTTTCCCCTTTCTTTTTTATTAATATTATATATATATATATATATATATAATATAATTTTTTTATTTTTTTATTTTTTTAAAGAAGAGCCCATTTTATTGATGAAGGCCGAAAAGGCCGAGCATATACAAGTATACCATAAGGCGAAAAATACCGAAGCCTATATACGTATACTGAAAAAAGAGGAGGAGCACGGAAACCAAAACGGCTAAGCCGGGGAAAGGAGAGAGTTCTGGAGGACTGTCTGGTCGTGCTTACAGAGGGAACTCTGTTTTTGACACTGGCGAATGGCCTCCCAAATCATTTGGTCTGCGGTGTACTAGTGTCCTTCGTATCTCGCCTTGTTGCAATTTTTTCAGATAACCCACGTGGCTGCGACAGCTACTATCTGGTGGCCGTAGGACGCGGAAGCCCATGTCGCCACGAGGTTGTTGAAGTTGTTGCCTCCGTGATGCATTCTGCAGCGCTGGAAAAGTACTCTCCAGACCTTGACCGGGAGGTCCCCTTGCCTAAAGATGTGGTTGACAGTTTTCGATTGACGATCAGAGCAGTATGTGCACGCCGAAGCAAGGCTAAACCCTATCGTGTTTAGGGTGTCATCAGTGGGAAGGATATTGTGAAGGGCTCTCTAAATGAGGAAGGACCACTTCTTGGGGATGCATGTGTGCCAGAAGGATGCGACAGTAGGAGCTGGCGCTATATTGCCAAGGATCACTCTTTTGGCCGATCTAATCGAGAATGCTCCAGTAGCTGCGGGCGACCACTCGAGATTATCTGGGTCTGATCCAATCTTCAATCCACTATGGCGGATGCAGTCGACCGTCGCTGATCCGGCCCAGATCCAGATTTTGTTCCAATTCCAGTTGTTATCATAGGGGTCCCATATGTCCTTGATAGTGTTGTTCCTAGGGGCATCAGAAAGGTTATGAAACAAGATGTCTCCAACCCAGCACTCCAGGAATGGTGATGAATTGTCGTTGCCCACTTGTAGCCGAATCGCCGGTTCGGCAAGAGATCGATCGATGAGGATATGACGCCAAGCTGCTGATGATCTGCTGTTAGAGATGGCCGTCGATGGGTGGATGTGCTTGAAGTATCTGGCCTTCATGAACCTAGTCCATAAGTTCTGACTCGTGCGAAGCGTCTACCACAGTTTCATGGAGAAGGCATTAATGATGTGGGAGAGTTTCGTGAAGCCTAGGCCCCCTTCTCCTGTAGGACGGACCATGGTGTCCCAACTAGCCCAATGGTGCTTTTCTTTGCCACCGTTGTGCCCCGAGAGAAGATTGCTGAAGAGACTCTCGATGGAGGATAGAACTTTCTTGGGGGGAAGCACGCAGCCAGGGTGTAGATGGGAATGTATGTGAGGACATGATTGATGAGGATCATCTTGCCGTCTGGGGATAGATTAGCATTATGCCAGCCCTCCAGCTTATTCATGATGCAATTGATCAGGTTCTCGAAGATCCTGGTGTTGGATCTGCCATAAACTAGGAGGAATCCGAGGTAGTGGAATGGAAGATGCTTGATGGGAAAGGACGTGGTGATGGAGAGGCTAGCCGTTTGCTCTCTTTTGATTTTGTGGTGGGTGTAGATAACATTTTTATCCGGGTTGACTTTCTGGCCCGAGCACCGGGCATATCTCTGAAGCATCTTGTTGACCACTTCTACTGACCCGACGTCTCCGGAAGAGAAGATGAGGATATCGTATGTGAATGCCAGGTGGGTGATGATTGGGCAGCCGCTGACGGCATGATAGAGTTGAAAATTGGGGGAGCTCGCCATCTTATTAAGGTTTCTGCTCAATGCGTCTACTATAATGATGAATATGGTGGAAGATAGAGGATCTCCTTGCCTAACCCCGCGAGTGATTTGAAGAACTCGTCCGCCTGGACGTTGATAACCGTGGAGAACCAGGAGTTGATGATCGATCTCCACACGATGTTGGTCCAGGTTTCGGAAAATTCGAAAGCTCTGAAGTCCCAGATCATGAATTGCCAATCCAGTCAGTCGTAGGCTTTCTCCATGTCCAACATGATAGCAATGTTGCCCCCTCTAGCAGGGAGTTTCATGCAGGTGATTAACTATTGGGCTAGCATGATGTTATCCTGGATATTTTGCCCTCGGACAATGCCGCTTTGCTCCTCCGAGATGATCTTGGGAAGTAGGCCAGCCATACGGGAGGCGATAATCGTGGAAATAATCTTGTTGGTGAAGATGCAAAGACTGATGGGGCAGAAATTGCAAAATGTCTCTGGATTGTCTTTTTTAGGGATGAGGATGAGATTGGTGCTCGAGTTGGCTCTAGGGTAAGTAGCTCTCCGAAAAAAGGCGTAGACCACATTCTGCAAGTCCACCTTGATGATGTCCTAGCAAGTGTGGAAGAAAACCACTGAAAATCCGTCTGGTCCAAGCGTACTGTGTGCGTCGAGGGCCTAGACGGCATCTTTCACCTCTTCCTCTGAAGGGGAATGTTCGAGCCGGATATTATCTGTGTCGCTAATAAGGTGGGGAACCTAATCCAGGAAGGTGATATCTTTGAGGACCGTTTCTTTGAAGAACAGACGAGAATAGAACTTGGCAGCTGCCACTTGGATGCCCTTTTGATCGTTGATACTGGTTCCGTTCTCATCGGCAATCTGATGGAGATTGAGTTTTTGTCTGCGACCATTGACGTAGGCATAGAAGTAGCTCAATTTTTTGTCCGTTGTTGTCCCATTTAAGCCTAGCTTTTTTCTTTCAGAAGTCGTTCTCAACTTGCAGCCTGAATTTGAGGATGGCTTTGGTGTGTTTCAGGGCCTTTCTGGCAGCTGGCGAACATTCAGTCGTGTACCTAGCTTCGGTACGAGTAACATCATCCTTGGCCTCACGAATGGCTTGAAAAATATCTCTATAAGCTTGCTTGCTCCAGACTACGAGGGCTTTCCTCATGGCCTTGAGCTTATTGGCCACCCGGTTCAGAGGTTCAAGGGAGTCAGCGCTGTTCCACGCATCCGCGACAACGCCCAAGAATTGGGGGTGCTCGCTCCAGAAGTCCAGAAAATGGAAACACTTTCTGGACTTGTTGGATATATTGGTAGTACCAACTATCAGGGGGGCATGGTCGGATTCAGTGGCATCAAGGTGAGATAGCTTGGAGATGGTCCCCATGCCTAGCCAGTGGGCGTTCGTCAGGGGCCTGTCGAGGCGGGAGTATTGTCATCGGTCGCCTTCCTACATTTGTACCAGGTGAAGGTGTTGCCAGTGAACGGGAGATAGATGAGGTGGGAGTTGAAGATGAAGTAGTTAAAGTCTTGCATGGCTGAAAGAGGGGGGACGGCTACCTGTCTTCTCTTCTATGCACGTGATAGCGTTGAAGTCCCCTATGCAAAGCCATAGGAGAGTATGGTGGTGTTGGTGGATGTCCAGGAGGTCATTCCATAGGTGTTTGCAGTCTGCGAAGTCACAGCTGCCATGAACCGCAGAAAGGATCGCGCATTTGGGGATCAAAGGATGTTTGATCCAGCAAAAAAGGGCTTGCTTTGTTTCTTGGATGACTCCAATTTTGATGGCCTGAGAGCATAGGATCCAAATGTCGTGTCTGCCAACAAAGGCCGAGTGAAAGCCTAACTGCAGCTGAATAGATTTGAGTCTCTTGTCTGAGGTTTCGGGTTCAAGGATGATTAAAATGTCGATCTTGTGAGTCTTCTTTATGCTGGTGATTCTTCTCATAGTAGGTTTGTTAGCCAGTCCTTGGACATTCCATGAGAGAATGTTCATCATTAATGAAGCTTGGAGGGGTTGTTTGGTCCGCTTTGTTGCAGATGTGGTATGCATGGTCGGGGACTTTGCTTTTCCTTTCTTATCGAGTTTTCTGTAGTGGTAGGCAGTTCCTCCCCCGTCTTGGTGGGTGTGTTGAGGGTAGACTCTTCGGAGATTTGGTGGAGGGTGTCTTCTGGTGGAACGACCGATCCTCCAGCGGAGTCGAGGTTGACTTGCTCCAGCGGAAAGAGGAAGGTGTCGTCGGCGATGCCAATCTGGTCGCCTTCCGACTATAGGTGAATCCAGCAACCAGGACTTGAAGACCCCGAAGGGCCTGCTCCGGCCCTAGGATGGCGTGGGCGTCAATGGTGTCGACTCCGTGGATGGTTAGGCATTCTGAGGCTGTCACCCCCAGTTTTCAGAAACATGGATATTTTTGTCATTTTATATTTTTTATTATTTTTGAAATTTATTTTATTATTTATGATATTATTTTGGGGTTGAAATTTATTTTATTATTTATGATATTTTTTTGGGGTTATTTGAGTCGGGTTCGAATTTCAACTCAATCCGACTTGAAACGGGGATCCGGGGGGTAGTTTGACTCTAGTGGGACCCACACACTAGTTAGACATAGCCCATATGATATTAATTTTAGTCCACATTATATTTATTTTAGTTTGTAGTTAGACTAATTATTTATGGATAGGTTTAGCTTAATTAGAGACTTAAAACTAGACTAAATTGACCTCAACCTTTAACCCATTCCAAATTTAAATCAAATAGATTAGTGGAGGGCATTTTGGACATTCAAATAGGGGACACCTCACCCTTCTTGGGCAGCCACCTATGGGGGGGATAAGGAGTGAGTCACTCCTTCACTCATTTGTTTTCATCCACTTTCTCTCTCTTGTTCTTCTCCAAATTAATTTAGAGATGAACCTCCATTGATTTCATCTCCAAATCAACTCCTTCTTCCCCCAAATCTTCTTCATTTCTTCTCTATTCCATGGTTAGAGGGTGCTAGCCAAGTTTGGGAGGATTCGGAGCTCGTTCATGTCCTTTTAGAATCTTTACGTGTCGGTGTCGTGTCGGAAGGATTTTCCTTTGAATCTCTCTCCCGGAAGGTATAATCTCTCCTCTAATCCATCCCTACATGCATATAGGAATATTTTGAACCCATAGGAATGACCCCCATGGTTGTATCTCCATTTTGTCCATTTCGTGTCCATTTGGAGGTCATAGGAGTGTCCTTTGTGTTGTGGTTGTGTCCTAGTGGAAAAAAACCCCTATTTTGGACACTTGTATGCATATATATATTATAGGAATGATTAATTAGTGTTTTAATCTCAGATTTATATTTTTAGAGAGTTGTTCCTAATGTGTTCTTTATAGTATCATATTGTATCATATTCATTTTATATTTAGATTGGTGTGTCTCTTTATATATATATATATGTAGGTGTGTGTGGTTTGTGCATATATATATTTATTTGTGTGTGTGGTTAGATGGTTAGAGGATGGATTGATCTTAGTTAGGATGGTTAGAATAAGTTTTATTGGGATAGTTATGTTGGTATCCAAGTATCTTGGCCTACATGTGTTTCTTTTGTTCAAAACAACCCAAATTCGTCATAATTTTTATCCACATTTTTAGTAGCCAGAGCAACTTAGAAATATCATAACTTTTAGCTTAGAACTCTGATTTATCCTCCATTTTTTTAAAAGAACCATATCGAAGTTAGCTTTCCAAATATATATCTTAATAAGCCAAATTCATTCTGAAACTTTCTGTAAAATTATTTGAGTGTCAGCTGTACGAAAGACGAACGTGTTTTAGTGTTTTTGCGATTTCGGGAGTTTTCGGATACGAAAATGTGATCCGTTTAATGTTTCGGAAAGCTAACACAAAGGGCTACGACATACTTTAATTCTAAAATTTAGTGAAGGCCCAATTGGTAAAGTATTGATTTTAAGTAGAAGAGTGATTATACGATATATGTATTTTGTGTAACCTATGAGCCTATGTAGTATGGATATTAAATGAATATAAAGTATGTAATGCATGATATGTTAGATGAATTAAATGATATATATACGATATATATTCTCTTATTAATATATATATGGTTGAATGCAAGCATGTAGGAATGCAATTAATATAATGCATATAAGCAATGCATAAATGCATGAATGAAAAAATGATATACAATGTATGCATGAAAGTATATAATGAATGCTAGATATGAATGCAAGATATATATGTAATGATAGATATGAATGCTTAATGTATAAATATTATAATGCAATATATAATAATAACATGTATGGTAATGTAGAGTATATGATGCAAGCATGAATGAATGGAAAAAATACATGTATATAGGTAATATAGAATATAATATATGAATGCAAGCATGCAAGATAATGTATTGTATCCATATATGATGTATTCAAGTTAAAGATAATGTAATATAAGAAAGGAAAGAATGATAATATATACATAATATGTAAGGTAATACAAGGTATGAAACATATGATGTGTGCATGTTTGTATGTCTCTATGTTAATGTATGAAATGATAAGAATATACAATGTATGCATATGTATAAAACATGTAGGTATGCATAGATGCATGAATAAAATGAATGTTTGCAATATGTTAATATAAATACAAGTATCTAATATACATGAATATAAGTATAATATAATACAAGTATACATGTATGTATCATGTAATATAATTTACATGATATGTATGTATGCATGTATACAATGTAAGTATGTATGTATGCATTTCTATAAACTGAGTTAACCTATAACCTTTTACACACATGCATTCATACACCCTTTGACATCATGTATCCCATGTCACATACACCTACCTATCACTAAATGCATGAATGAATGAATGATATACAATGTATGTATGAAAGTATATAATGAATGCTAGATATGAATACAAGATATATATGTAATGATAAATATGAATGCATAATGTATAAATATGGTAATACAATATATAATGATAACATGTATGGTAATGTAGAGTATATGATGCAAGCATGAATGAATGAAAGAAATACATGTATATAGGTAATATAGAATGTAATATATGAATGCAAGCATGCAAGATAATGTATTGTATCCATATATGATGTATTCAACTTAAAGATAATATAATATATGAAAGGAATGAATGATAATATATACATGATATGGAAGGTAATGCAAGGTATGAAACATATGATGTGTGTATGTTTGTATGTCTCTATGTTAATGTATAAAATGATAAGAATATACAATGTATGCATATGTATAAAACATGTAGGTATGCATAGATGTATGAATAAAATGAATGTTTGCAATATGTTAATATAAATACAAGTATCTAATATGCATGAATATAAATATAATATAATGAAGTATACATGTATGTATCATGTAATATAATTTACATGATATGTATGTATGCATGTATACAATGTAAGTATGTATGTATGCATTTCTATAAACTGAGTTAACCTATAACCTTTTACACACATGCATTCATACACCCTTTGACATCATGTATCACATGTCACATACACCTACCTATCACTAAATTTTAGAACATTAACACATATCCTTTCACACATGCCAAACACACATACTCACTAACTCTTTTACCTCTCTTTCTCTCTCTATATATATGTATGTCCCTATATATATAGCTTTCCTATATATATCTATGTATATGAATATGTGAATGTGAATAATATATATACATTATATGACTAAGTTTGTGTGCCTTGTTAGCTTATGGTTTAGTTTTGTGCTTGGTTTAGCAAGTGACTTAGGCTATGAGTTAGTAGCTATCTTGGATACTTGATTTGCATATACTTAGTTTGTTTAGACCTAGAATTGACTAACCTAGACTAGTTGACCATTGTTGACTCAATCCTAGCTAGTTTGACCAAAGTTGACTAGAGTTGACCTAATTTGACTTTATAGTTGGCCAAAGTTGACCAAGAGTTCTTTGACCTAGATTGACTTAGAATCATGTAGATTGTATTATAATTTCAATTACCATATAAATTGAACTTTTTATAACCTGTGTTGCTATAACTAGGACTCTGTGACTCCAATTGGCCATTTTTTCATATCAGCTGACACGTTGGTAACACGGATGCTGATTAGGATTATATTTCCTGCTTTAGATTATCTTACTTGATGCTGACACGTTGGTAACACGGATTGGTACTAAGGGATCCCTTCATGAGATGTTATCCCTCTCGGGAGCATCGGATACTTTTGTCTCGTGTGTTTCACTTACATCACGTATCTCATGTTTCTATTATCATGAATCTTCGGGAATTAGCTAGTGACTCATGTACCCTCATGATCACCGAGCCTTCACGAATCAATTCATGAATCACCTTTATGGGCAATGTAGTATAATCATGAATCTTAACGTAACTTGACTGGATCCTTGTGTATTGATTGGGGATGGGGGAGTATAAATGAACATGTGAATAAATCCAAGTAGTGTAATCATGAATCAATTCCAAGTAGTATAATCATGAATCAGTCCTTAGCCATTCACATGTTTATCTTGTACTCTGAATCACTAGCACTGTCTCTCTTTTATATATCGTAGATATTTACTTACATTCTCTCTTTTACATTATGCTATTCTTCAGTTTCCTGTATTTTATTCTCTGGCATGATTATATTTTCTTTCCTGCTATGACTTGTTGAGATGTACTGTGCTCGCTCCCGTCCTGACTGGACCTATTGATAAATTTTATAGATAGCTTGGAGGTTGCCTGCTAGCCTAGAGGAGACACAGTAGAGGTTGTATAGATAGCTAGGGTTTTTCTTACTTGTTTTTAGTTGTCTTGAGCTGTATTACTCTTAGGATTACTGTATTTGATCTTTGAGATGTTTTCTGGGTTCGTGTATCTTAGACACTTAGACTTCTATCTGTTATATCTCTTGTGGATTTCATGTTTTATCTACCTTTTATCATGCTTTACCTTAGATGTGATTGAGCCTGTATTTGCTATGCCACCTCCATTTGGAGTGTATATACTGTACAGGTACCTTTATATTATTAGATGTTGACCTAGGACAGCGTTCTACCGCCGACACTGCGGCGTAGGCTGGACGTACCCACTTCTCGTTCCCTTACTCTAGGGTGCGGGTCGTGACAGAGGCATATGAATGATCTTGGGAGGTCTCTCCTGCATCCTCTGTTAGAGGAAGCTGAGGTCCTCAATATCCAGTCCTAGGGCTATGACTGACTCAACAGGAAAGGCTATCTAGTGGGAGGATTCGGCCGCTTCAGAAAGAAGGACTTTGAACTGGTTGGAAAGTGGTATTTTTGGCGGGTGGAAGGGGATCATCGCGGTGTCCGGGGAGTCGCTTTCGCCAGTTTTGCCTTCGCAGGAGTTGAATCTGGTGTGGGAGTTCGGTAGAGGAAGCAGGGGGGTTGGGCAGGTGTTAGACGTTGGCTCCCTTTGGGGTGAGTTTCTTTCCACTCCGGTTTCTTCTTAAGCTCTGTATATATATATATATATATATATATATATATATATATATATATATATATATATAATACATAATAAAACACACACACACCAGCAGAAACAAACTTAAGCCCAACTGGGATTCTTCCTACGACAAACCGAGCAAAGCCCAGAAACCCCCTTCAGAGCAAACCGAGCCATATATAGCTATGCGGACGACCCCCTTCCTTTTATAATTTCGAAAGATAGAGAGAGGAAGGATTTGCAAACCCTAATCCCCACCTAAGCTGCCATCAGCAGAATCTTTTCGACCACCGGGGCGACCACCACGACTGTCGGAGGCAGCCAGCAACTGCCTGGACCGACCGTACGTATGTCACAAAAATCAATTTCAAAAAAAATAAGAAAAATCTATTTTTGAAAACTGAATTTTAGGAAATGTTTGCCGATACAATGTGTGCCTCAACAAACCGGGCGACGTGGTCGCGAACCGAAAGCATCGAAAGGTGCGTATCGACTTCGCGGACATGTGGGCTTTGACGAAATTTAAATTGGTTGCGTGTGCATGACGAATTTGATGTGTATCAGTCAAAATTTATCGTGTCGGCCTTTTTACAAATTAGGCAATTACTTTGTGCACGATCATCATATCGAGACGAAACTTGTACCAACAGGACCGTGTTATTTTTCTGGTTCTATATGCCAAGTTTGGTCCGATTCTAAGAAGGTCGACTGGAACGCTATTTTGGCGGACCCGCGATCGGATCCAACGGACGAATTTGTGTATGGCCCATCGGAATCCAACTTTGGACATAAGTTTGGGTTCCTCTCTTCAAATCGAACCTTTAGACATATAGTTTGATGACTATAGAGACTGTAGGTACTGGCACATTTTTCCGTGTAAAGCGGGTCCAATGGTGGACATCGTTTTGGTCCAAAATTACTGTTTTGTCCCTGTGTCCAGAATTGGACATATGGGTAGACTATTTTAGCTAATTTGACTATTCTGAAAATGTTTGTAATTTCTGTTTCAGCATTAGGAGATTGTTGTGCGAGTTGACCATTCGTGGCTCATTTGAGTGATTGATAGTATCGATTTCCTCAGTTCAGGACAGCAGGCGAGTATATTCTCGGATAGTTTTTATTGCTTTGATATATTCTATATCTGATTCAGTTGTACTGTTTTACTTAATTCTTGACACGAGGATACACGGACTAGTATACGTTGGATCTCGTCATGAGATGTTATTCCTGGTTTACCTTGTATATGAGTACAGTGTTCGATCTTGTTTCCTATACTTGCATAGACACAGATTTGGGAGTGGGCTGGTCCCCTACTTTTGAATCCCGTGTCATGACGTATCATGGTTGGATCCATTATACTATTCGGAGATGGAGAGTTATTAGAGTTTATGTGACCAATATTCATCTTATAACTTTTCCTGTACTGGCTCCACCCTTACTGCACGTAGGGTGTAGTCCGACATGTTACTTCTTGTGCTCGCTTTCCATGTTGACGGCTTGACCCTATATACGTATTTCCTGTTATAGCCAGTCAAATGGAACATCATGATCTTGATCCAAGCCAACCACATAGTGCTCTAATACTCAAGGCACTTTTTTTATGTTTACATCGAACATCAGATTTACATTGACTGCTTATATTCCAGTTATATCTTCTATCTCACCTATGACATGATATCCAGTTCTCTTGTACTATTTTACTTTCAGTCTTAATATTTCATCTTGTATTTCATTATAATTGTCTCTTATAGTATTTGTCAACTCACATGGAACTGCTATTGGCGTTTGTACTTGCTCATATCCTGACAGGATAACCCCCGTTGTTTTTCAGATAACTTAGATGCAGATTGTCCGACCTACTACGGGTTTGGCATAGATGGAGTCTATGACCAGGACCTGCCTGTGGATCTGTTGTACGTAGAGGACGGACCGCCTGTAGTGACTTTGTTTAGCTTGCTTTTGTCTCAATTTGTATTCCAGCTTGATACATTGGGTCTGTAGAACTTTATTTGGGATTGTTTTATGTCTTTAAATTCTGAACTGGTGTTTGTGACTCCATATTTATTTTAGACTATCTACTTCCATCTTTATCTTTATCATTCGTGCTTATCTTCCTTAGATTTATGTGATTGAGTTGTGATTATATTCCTCCGTACGGAGATGACAGGTTATATTATTGTTTCTTAGATACTATATGTTCTAGATGACCTTTACAGTGTTCTACAGCCGATGCTGCGGCGTAGGCCGGACGTACCCGCATACTCGTTGTCACGCCCTAGAACCAGAACACTGGAGAGCGGGGGTAGACATAGCCAGCTACGTATAATGAAATGGAATCCACCTCAATATACGGTCACGGCTGTCTAGATATATGAGGGTTTATCTACAATCCATCAGTCTCTTAAGGTCAATAACAAGCATAGTGTCTCAATCACAAGCAAGTAAGTAAATGTTACAAGATGTAAGACCACCAAATATACAATTGTAAGGCATCCCAAACATTACATATCCAGATGATCATGAAGCTAGTCGTACAAAATTTGAGGACTAGCAAGAGTTAAGTCATACATGATCAACCTCGAGTTGCCAATCATGATTACAGCCCGTAGGCAGACAGAAGGTAAAGTGCATCGAGCTAACAAGTGCTCGTCGGCGAAATGCCTCAAAAGAATAATGTACAATTGCAGTGGAAGAACAAAAAAGAAACCCACACGTTGCCCTGGTTACGCCTGGCGGTCACCATCGGGCTGGAAAGCAGGTAGATCATTTGCTGACGCTCCGGTATCTGGCCATACAAAACCAGCTGGGTCAGACCCCAGAACGAGCAAGTGCCACAAAGGAGGCTTCAATTAGGAACTAAAACCAGCAATTAGCACAATAATAGTAAGGTAATAAAGACAGGAATTAAGGAAAAATATAACAGGTGATATATGACGAGATAACTATGGGACTATTCAGATAACCAGGTTACAACCCGTAAACCAAACAAGGATCGGGGTTGTAACCCTTCGCCTGAACGGAACTTGGATTCTTCCACCATTTATCGACAAAATAATATAAGAAATCTGGCCATGTAAATAATCATGATATTGAAGTGAGATAAATCATGTCGAACCTATCATGGGGTACAACAAGACAATAAACGAAGAGAGAACACAGAACTGTTCCGGGAGCTAGGTTACAACCCGTAAACCAAACAAGGACCGGGGTCGTAACCCTTCGCCTGAACGGAACTGGTCCCCTGATCTTTATTGTTTAAAGCAAGCACAAGTAATCATGTTATGTCAGAATTTGTACGGGATCAGGACGAGACAAAGCTGGACTAGACTCCATCCAATCAATCACGGCCAAGCAAAGAGTACGGCTAGATACTTTAACTAACTAGGGTTATCACAGGCCTAGTTACTAGCAAGATGCAATGAGAATTCCAAGTCCAGTAACCTGTTTGTTACTACCTGAGTGATCCCAGCAAGAAAAGGAAAAGATAGCATGATATAGCAGACACATTGTAGTAAGATACATGTGTCCTAAGGTACCACACTCGACGGCGGGCTGGAAGTGCGCTCATCTCGACGGATAGCAACAAATCCCATGTATATATGTATATAAGGCCGGGACCAAAGGGGCAACAGGTAACTGGGAAATTCTCCATGAACTATTTGATCAATCTAGTCATTAACCTAGCCAGATTCAGTATGAATCCCTGACCGTGGTACTCAGGGATCATGCCCTAGACATGATGCAAGACACAACCGGACTAGTAGTTTATACAAGCACAATCATCCACGGTGTCCAGGCTAATGAATTGATTTATCAAGAGTGCGCCACGACGGGCCACTATCATTATCATTATTACTTATCAAGAGTGCGCCACGACGGGCCACTATCAAGCATTGTCAGGGTACTTGTCAAGAGTGCACCACTACGGGTCACTGTCGTGTCATGTATAGCAGGTCAAGTTATCAGGTTAAGTTACCATGTCAGGAGTGCACCACGGTGGGCCACTATTAAGCATGTCAGTTCTTGGTCACACCATGCCAGGTACAATTGTCATTTCAATCATGTCAATCAAATCGGGATTATCAAGTTCGGGACAAAAGGCGTAAGGATATAAAATGGGCGTAAAAATATACAATATGGTAAGGTGTACGCTATAGGAACTCAAGTTACACAGGGCGTTGCAAGTACGAGTTAATAACGACCATTAAATAATAAAATACAAGCCAAGAAAAGAGCCATGCAGCTCGAGCATAGGCGACCAGGAATGATCTCATGCGGCTGGGATGAGAATAGCCCATGCGGCTGGATAGGGTCAGGCACATGCGGCTAAGGGAGTCGGGTTAATGCGGCTGGAGAAGACTGGGCCTTATGCGGCCAGAAAGTAACCGGGTCTCATGCGGTCAGGGAAAGGGGGCGCATGCGGCTGCGGAAGGCGGGCACTATGCGGCTACATAAGCAAGGGATGCATGCGGCTAGGTGGTTGAGCCTCATGTGATCAAATAGGAAGCAGGTCTATGCGGCTAACGGGACCAGAAGGTACATGCGGATCAGGGTAGAAGTTCTCATGCGGCCAGCGGGAAGTAAGACCTATGCGGCTCAAGAGGAGCGGAGTATTATGCAGCTAGATGAGTTCGGCCCTCATGCGGCTCAAAGTACTTCCAGCCATGCGGCTGAAGAGAACACTTGCCGCATGAAATATTCATGCGGTCAAGTCAAGCACAGTTCATCTTCTCCAAAATTCCGAGAAGAAGAACACCATGAGAGCCAACTTCTCAAGCTTCATAACTCCATCATCTGGAGCCCAAATCCGAACTTCCATAGGTCAAAATGGGGTAGAACGAAATACTCTACAACATGGAACCATCAAAACTCGGAAATAACAAGATTAAATAGATCAAAACCCAAGAAATCCAAAAATAATATAAACTTAGATCTACAAGAATCTAGCCATGGAAATTGAAAATACCAAGTACTAAAGAGTGTTAGAATGCTGCAAAGAAGAGAATGAAACAAATAAAATTTGGGTTCCTCCATGAAGCAAGATGCACTTTCCTAGATGTCACTCCTCGTTCCCAGAATGCGTATTTTAATACGTATATTGCTTGAATGTATTTATTTAATATTTATCATATATTATCCTGTATTTAAATTCCTTTAAGTTCATGTTAATTAATTATCTGCTCTTTAATTTTCATGTTAATTAATTTCCTGTAATTTTATTCCTGCATTTATTTCTGTATTTTATTTCTTGCTTTTAACCTCTGCTTTGCTTTCGGGTTGCATTGGTTGGACCCAACCCAATAACCCCACCTACCACCCTTCCCTATTTAAAGCTTCCATCTCATTCTTTCTCCTCATAACTTTTATTCTTCACCATTACTTCTTCTTCTTCCTCTCATCACTTCTCCACCTACCAGCAGTAGTAGCAGGCAAGTGCAATCTTGCTTCTTGCTTGGAGAACCATTTTTATGGTTCATTATTCTTCCTCTCACGATCCTGAGAGAGTTTAGTACTTAGTATTTTTGATTTCGTTGGCTTGTTTCTCCCAGATGTAAGTTTTTGTGTTTTCGGTTGACCATGGGTTTGATCTCCCAACTTGGCGTGTATTCTCGGTTATCCATGGGTTCTGAACCATGGGAACTTCATTTTCTGGCTTGGGATGAAGGTTCCTGAGTCACGCACACGTTCTTACGTGTTTGCGTGTATTTTCAGTCACGCTCACGTTCTTACGTGTCTGTGTGTATTTTCAGTCACGTTTACGTTCTTACGTGTCTGCATGTATTTTCAGTCACGCTCACGTTCTTACGTGTCTGCATGTATTTTCAGTCACGCTCACGTTCTTACGTGTCAGCGTGTATTTTGAGTCACGCTCACGTTCCTACGTGCCAGCGTGTATTTTTAGTCACGCTCACGTCTTGACGAGCGTGCGTGAATTTTTAGTCACGCACACATCTCGGTTACGTCTTGACGAGCCTGCATGAATTTTTAGTCACGCACACGTCCTTACATGTCAGCATGAATTTTGAGTTACGCACCATCTTTGCATGCGTGCGTGAATTTCTTATCACTTTTCACACTTACCTTTCATGCCCATTTTTCACGCTCACTTTTTACGCTCACGATAGAGTGCGTGAATTTCCCTTCACGCTCACACTGTGCGTGCCAACGTGAATTTCTTACCACTTTTCACGCTCACTCCGACTAGACTTGTTGGCGTGACTTGTTGGCCCTAGTATAACCTACTAGACTTGGCGTGACTTTCTAACTTGGGTGTTACTATTTGTTCTATAACTTATTCATTTAATGATGGCATGATAATTCTTCTATTATATCCTTACGCCTTTTTGCATGAACTTGATAAATCATGATAGGTTAATATTGATAATACAGATTGTTACGTGGAATGTGTCATGTGTCATGATTGATCCATGGATACCCAGTAAGGCTGGAACTTGACCTTGAGAGTTGTAGACTCGACCCTATTTAATACTAATTGATTTTGATGCCTTGTCACCATTGATAATGATTGTGACATTGACTAAAAATTGATCATGCGTTCCTAGTTGGAACTAAGAGACTGGCTAGTCGTCTTATTAAATTGAATGAATGAGACACGTTCATGTAATGAACTATTGCAATCGATTAGCCGATCCCGAATATTGGCATACAGGTACATGCAGGTTTCAAATTATTTATTTATTTATTTAGTTATTTATTTATCTTACAAAATAGTATGTGTACTTTATGGTCAAGGCATGATTACTCCGTGGTTAGATTTGATTGTTGCATTACGCTATGTAAGACCTACAACATAGCCGCACGGGTATCATTGTAGAGTTGCGCATATCGTACCCCGTACAAAAGTACTCATTTGAATGACCATGATCCATGGCATGGGATTTCACTCAACGTAGGGACTATTAAGTTAAATAAAATAAATGATGGCATAGAGAGAATGGATTCCTGAGTTCTTACATGGCAGCCCCCTTGGGACGAGTAGTACCCGACGGGCCGGCAGGTTCCCACAGATACGACAAATCTGCCACACGGGCAGGGAGCGGTATCTGCTTATATTATTATTGTATATTGTATATTGATGACGGGCGTCCCGCTGGGACTCGTCTAATTCATGCATGGCACAATTGATTGACTGGATAGACTAGCCTTGCTCGCACATGGTAAGAACTGAGGAATCTTTATTGCATTATTCCAGGATAACTTGGAACACACAATAGCAAGCCGTAGATTGGCCATTTAAATTAATTTGTTTGTGCACTGTACCTACTCTGTCGCCTAACTGAGATGATCAGAATATCAGGACATGACGGGCCAACTTCTGTCCTTGTTTGGTTGGGAGGTTGGTTCGAAATGTCTCGATGTTATGTGAATCCTAGTGGAAAGCAGAGATCTATTATTATATTCTCTTACTTACTGGTTTTAGTTCTCATGTCGTGCTTCCTTGTGGTACTTGCTATTAGAGGTCTAACCTCTCTGGTTTTGCATGGCCAGATTTAGAGCCGGTCCCCGAGGATCCAGCTTACTTCTACCTCCAAGATGGTAAATACCAGAGGAATGATCGCAGGAGGACTCGAGTGGGTCCCTTTCTTCACCGCTCGTTTTGCTATTCACTTTAAACTTAGCCGTTTGGCACCGATATGTTAATCGGATTGTCTTGTACTTACTTTTGCATAATTGTAATTAAGTCAGACTGCAGCTGATAACAATTGTGTATACCTTGCTTCATCATCTGGCTATGTTTTATAAAGCCAGATATCAAGAACATTTGACTGAGCGTTTGGGACGCCTTACTGCTTTATCTTACATGTTCTCTATTACTGTTTCTTGTTTGAATGATTGAGACAATAGATGTGAAGTGACCATAGAAAGACTTTTATGTAGTATGCACCCCCTCGTCTGGTTAGACAGCATTGATCGTATTATACGGTATTCTTCTACCCGTAATACGTAGCTGGCTGAGTCATTCTCCCGCTCTCCAGTATTCTGGTTCTGGGGCGTGACAAGGTTTTAGTGGTGGCCCATGCAGGTCTGATTTCAGACTTATAGGGTGTTTTTGATTTATAGGATGTCTCAATCACATGTGTTCCCCCTTGATCTCATGATTCATTATTCTCAACCCTTGCTTGACATTCCAGTATCCTTTGACTTCATTGATCCTTCATGTTCGGTTGTTTGATTGTTCTCTTGTTCCTTTTCTTAGGGGTACTTCGTCTGCATCTGTCAGAGCTGGACAACAGCAGGGGCAACATGGACAACCTGACCATGCTGGTCAGCAACAAGGGCCGGTACTAACTCAGGAGGCTACCCAGGAAGAAGTAATAGTGGAAGCAGCAGCTGGATCGCAGTATCCGGATGTTCCACCACCACCAACAGTTTCACCTACCCAAGTGGACACACCAGTCCTTCTGGAGATCATGAGAGGAATGATGGCTACTCAGCAACATCAGATGTTGGCCCAGCAACGCATGCACACTCAGCTACGAGAGCAGAATGTGTTGCTCAACCAATGACTGCAGACGGCTTTGGAAAGAGGAGTGAGGACTGATTCAGGAGCATCAGCCAGGTTTTGCAAGTACAACCCCCGCCATTTCGAGGGCACGGAGATGCCATCTCAGCAGATGCATGGCTTAAGGATATTGAGGCTATTTGATAGCAGCTAAGGTACCGACAGAAGAACGTGTGGATCTAGTAAAGTTGTTACTTCAGGATCTCACGCGTGATTGGTAGGAATCAGAGGAAGTAGGCATCAGACGTCCTGTGGCTTGGGACGATTTTACTGCAAGATTCAAGACCAAGTACTATGGAGTTATGGCGCAGTTTGAGCTACAACAGAAGTTTATCAACCTCAGGCAGGCCGGCAAAACTGTAGATGCTTATGCAGCAGAGTTCTGCAGATTGAGTAGATTCGCCCCAGAAATGGTAGCAACAGAGCGCCAGAGGGCTATGAGGTTTCAGCAAGGGTTTCATCTTGAACTCTTGCAATTGATAGGGGCACAATTACCAAACCTTTGACGAATATTAACGGCAACTCGAAGGCATGAGATCACCATTCAGAGGCTTGCGGTGAGGACTGGGGGTCAGAAGAGATCCCACAGTCAGATTGAAGGAGGAGGGAGAGCAGCACCCGAACAACAGCACCATCCACTGGCATTCGTATCCATGATATGGCGATACGAGGACCAGCACCACCACCCAGGCAGCAGCAACAGCAACAGAGGAAGAACCAGCAACCCCCGGCGGGCTGCACTTATTGTGGGAAGATGGGACACACTAGAGATGTGTGTCGGACATTGAATGGACTGTGTCTGATATGTGGAAATCCAGACCATCGGTTATCACATGTCCCATGAATTCGAGGTCAGGAGGACCAGGGCAGCAGTTTCCAGCTCTGCCAGCACCAGGGTAGGCCAGTATCGAGGACCAGCGGTGGCAGTAAGGCCGTTGGCACAGCGTCCATTAGTGCTGCAGGCTCAGATGTTTCGGCAGCAGGGACCGCCGATGCAGCAACACCAGCATAGACCACCCCAGCATCATCAAGGAAGGGGCCAGCAACAGCATCAGGCTAGGCCGAAGTATGGAAATCAGCAAAGAGGTCGAGGGCAAGCATTCACTCTGTCATTAGAAGAGGTATTGGCATCAGGAGATGTTATGGCAGGTAACATTCTCGTCGCCTCATATCCCGTAGTAGTATTGTTTATTCGGAGCGTCATTCATTTATATCTGCATAATTTACGACACGCTAGGAATGGAGTTTGAGGCATTGCCAGGGAGGTTGAATATACTCACTGGTAATGGGCTCGTAGGAGTCAGTAGAGTTATTTTAGCATGTAGCATTGTAGTTTGCGGGCATTCCTTACCCGCCCGGTTGATAGAATTTCCTGTTAGAAATTTTGACGTTATCTTAGGCATGGACTGGCTGAAAGACAGTCATGCGACAATAGATTGTCGTAGAGGGAGTGTATCTTTTGATATTCCAGGCATGGAGCGGTTCACCTTAGTCAGATCAGAGGCAACTCAGCAAGAGTAGGGAGTAATAACGGCAAGAAGAAGTTCAGATTCCGAAGGTAGTTAAAGAATTTCTAGACGTATTTCCCGAAGAACTTTCAGGTCTACCACCAGTCAGAGATATTGAGTTCAGTATAGAATTGGCACCAGGAACTAAACCGATATCAGATCGAGTTTACAGAATGGCGGATTCAGAGCAGGCCAAGGTATATCAGCACAAAGAGGAACTGAAGTGAAGAAGTTCATCTAAGCTAGTGTGTCACCATGGGCAGCACCAGTGGTACTTGTGGGGAAGAAGGATGGGTCATCCAGATTGTGCATTGACTACAGGAAGCTTAACGCGGCAACAGTGAAGAACAAGTACCCATTACCCAGGATCGACGACTTATTTGATCAGTTGAGCAAAGCTAGCATTTTCTCCAAGATAGATCTTCGTTAGGGTACCATAAGTGAGGGTTCGGAAGAAAGATATTCCCAAGACAGCATTCAGGTCGAAGTATAGGCATTATGTTCTTAGTAATGCCGTTTGGTTTGACCAATGCTCCAGCGATATTCATGGATTTGATGAATCGTATCTTTATGCCATACTTAGACCAGTTTGTCGTTGTGTTTCTTGACGACATTCTCGTATACTCTGCTAGTGAAGAGGAGCATGAAGACCACCTCAGAAAGTGTTGCAGGTTCTGAGAGAGAACCAGTTGTATGCCAAGCTCAGCAAGTGAATTTTGGTCGGATCATATTTTATTTTTGGGTCATATCATATCAGGAGCTGGAGTAGCAGTAGATCCCAAGAAGGTAGAAGCAGTAGAAAGTTGGCCAGTACCCAAGACCGTAGCAGATGTACGGAGCTTTTTAGGATTGGCAGATATTACAGAAGGTTTGTGTCAGACTTTGCAAGGCTTTCAGCACCCATGACCCGCTTGACCCGGAAGGATGTACCATTCGTTTGGTCGGCAGAATATCGGCATCATTTGAGACTTTGAAGCAGAAGTTGATATCAGCACATATTCTTACATTGCCAGTTGGACCCGGAGGTTTTACAGTATATTGTGATGCGTCAGGTAAAGGACTTGGTTGTGTCCTTATGCAACATGGGAAGGTGATAGCGTATGCATCTAGGCAGCTTCGGGACCACGAGAAGAATTACCCAACTCATGACTTGGAGTTGGCGGCAGTAGTATTTGCTTTGAAGCTATGGAGGCATTACTTAATGGTAACGAGTGGAAATGTACACAGACCATAAAAGTCTGAAGTACATCTTTACTCAGAAGGAGCTGAACATGAGGCAGAGAAGATGGTTGGAGTTGATCAAGGATTATGACGTGGAGCTTCAGTATCATCCAGGCAAGGCGAAGTAGCAGACGCTCTTAGCAGGAGAGACGGCGCATTTATGTTAACAACACAGAGGCATATTTAGAAGACCTTCGGGAGATGGGCATCGAAGTTATACTTCCTAGTGATGTAGGAGTTCTAACAAGTCTGCAAGTTCAATCCGACTTGGTAGGCAGGATCAAGGCAGCTCAGGCACAAGACCCAAGGATTCAGAAGCTTAGGGCAGAATGTGAGTCAGGACTCAGGAAGGAGATAAAAATTATGAAGATGGTACACTTAGGTTTGGATCACGTCTATGTGTGCCTAGTAGAGATATCAGACAGGAGGTTATGGCAGAAGCTCACAGTTCTCAGTATTCTATTCACCCTGGAGGGACCAAGATGTACCAAGATATCAAACAGCATTTCTGGTGGAACGGGATGAAGAGGGAGATAACTAGATTTATTTCCCGTTGCTTAGTATGTCAGTAAGTAAAGGCAGAACAGCAGAGGCCAGCTGGGTTATTACAACCGCTTCCTATCCCGGAATGGAAATGGGAGCATATTATAAGACTTTGTGACCGGTTTACCGAGATCACCAAGTGGTAAGGACGCTATTTGGGTAATAGTGGACCGACTTACTAAGGTAGCACATTTCTTCCTTTTAGGGTAGGTAATCTACAGAAAAGTTGGCAGAGTTGTATATGCAACAGATAGTCAGACAGCATGGAGTTCCTGTCAGTATTGTGTCGGATTGAGATACCCGCTTTACATCACATTTTTGGAAGAGCTTACATCATAGTCTGGGTACCAAGTTAAGATTTAGCACGGCTTACCATCCGTAGACGGATGGGCAATCAGAAAGAACGATTCAGACTTTAGAAGACATGTTACGAGCTTGCACTCTAGATTTTGGAGGGTCTTGGGAGAGCCACCTACACTTAGTCGAGTTCTCTACAACAATAGTTATCAAGCCAGTATCCAGATGGTGCCATTCGAAGCATTATATGGTAAGAAGTGCAGGTCACCGCTTGCATGGGACGATATCGGAGAGAGGAAGATGCTAGGCCGGAAATGATTGTTCAGACGATTGAAGTGGTTAAGGGAATTAGAGAGCGACTTCGTGTTGCGCAGGACCGACATCGTCATTGGGCGGACCAGCATCGTAGGCCGCTAGAGTTTCTGTTGGGGACCACGTGTTCTTGCGGATCTCACCTACTTGGGGTCATTAGATTTGGCGTTCGCGGAAAATTGAGTTCGCGGTACATGGCCCATTTGTTATCCTTGATCGGGTAGGCGATGTTGCTTATCTTTTATCCCTCCACCTTCGTTACGAGAGGTGCATGACGTGTTTTATGTATCTCAGTTACGTAGGTATGTATCGTACCCAAGCATCCTCGATCATTCTGAGCTGGTATTGGTACCAACCTATCTTACGAGGAACAGCCTGTATCCATTTTAGACCGAAGAGAGAAGATACTTAAGAAAAACAATTAGTCTTGTCCGTGTGCTTAGGGTCATCACTCCTTGGGAGAGTCAACGTGGGAACGTGAGGATGATATCCGATCACGGTATCACATTGTTTGACTCACAAGGTATATCTTTTTTGTATACCTGATGTCCTGAGCTTCATGCTGGTCATTATGGGTAGAGCTACTTGATATCGTAGATTGATGGATTTACATATGTTACTTGCTATGGACATTATAAAATGATTGCTTGATTGAATTGCTTGTACTTAGATTGGTTTAGCCCCGATGTTTCTATCTTGCTTGAATTTGAAATTCCGAGGGAATTTTTTTCAAGGTGGGTAGAGATGTCACTCCCCATTCCCAGAATGCATATTTTAATACGTATATTGCTTGAATATATTTATTTAATATTTATCATGTATTATCCAGTATTTAAATTCCTTTAAGTTAATGTTAATTAATTATCTGCTCTTTAATTTTCATGTTAATTAATTTCCTGCAATTTTATTCCTGTATTTATTTCTGTATTTTATTTCCTGCTTTTAACCTCTGCTTTGCTTTCGGGTTGCATTGGTTGGACCCGACCCAATAACCCCACCTACCATCCTTCCCTATTTAAAGCTTCCATCTCATTCTCTCTCCTCATAACTTTCATTCTTCACCATTACTTTCTTTTTCCTCTCATCACTTCTCCACCTACCAGCAGTAGCAGCAGGCAAGTGCAATCTTGCTTCTTGCTTGGAGAACCATTTTTATGGTTCATTATTCTTTCTCTCACGATCCTGAGAGAGTTTAGTACTTAGTATTTTTGATTTCGTTGGCTTGTTTCTCCCAGATCTAAGTTTTTGTGTTTTCGGTTGACCATGGGTTTGATCTCCCAACTTGGCGTGCATTCTCGGTTGTCCATGGGTTCTGAACCATGGGAACTTCATTTTCTGGCTTGGGACGAAGGTTCCAGAGTCACGCACACGTTCTTACGTGTGTGCGTGTATTTTCAGTCACGCTCACGTTCTTACGTGTCTGCATGTATTTTCAGTCACGCTCACGTTCTTACGTGTCTGCGTGCATTTTCAGTCACGCTCACGTTCTTACGTGTCTGCGTGTATTTTCAGTCACGCTCACGTTCTTACGTGTCAGCGTGTATTTTGAGTCACGCTCACGTTCCTACGTGCCAGCGTGTATTTTTAGTCACGCTCACGTCTTGACGAGCGTGCGTGAATTTTCAGTCACACACATATCTCGGTCACGTCTTGACGAGCCTGCGTGAATTTTAGTCACGCACACGTCCTTACATGTCAGCGTGAATTTTGAGTTACGCACGTTCTTTGCATGCGTGCGTGAATTTCTTATCACTTTTCACACTTACCTTTCACGTCCATTTTCCACGCTCACTTTTCACGCTCACGATTGAGTGCGTGAATTTCCCTTCACGCTCACACTGTGCGTGCCAACGTGAATTTCTTATCACTTTTCACGCTCACTCCGACTAGACTTGTTGGCGTGACGTGTTGGCCTTAGTATAACCTACTAGACTTGGCGTGACTTTCTAACTTGGGTGTTACTATTTGTTCTATAACTTATTCATTTAATGATGGCATGATAATTCTTCTATTATATCCTTACGCCTTTTTGCATGAACTTGATAAATCATGATAGGTTAATATTGATAATACAGATTGTTACGTGGAATGTGTCATGTGTCTTGATTGATCCATGGATACCCAATAAGGCTGGAACTTGACCTTGAGAGTTGTAGATTCGACCCTATTTAATACTAATTGATTTTCATGCCTTGTCACCATTAATAATGATTGTGACATTGACTAAAAATTGATCATGCGTTCCTAGTTGGAACTAAGAGACTGGCTAGTCGTCTTATTAAATTGAATGAATGACACACGTTCATGTAATAAACTATTATAATCGATTAGCCAATCCCGAATATTGGCATACAGGCACATGCAGGTTTCAACTTATTTATTTATTTATTAAGTTATTTATTTATCTTTCAAAATAGCATGTGTACTTTATGGTCAAGGCATGATTACTCCGTGGTTAGTTTTGATTGTTGCATTACGCTATGTAAGACCTACAACATAGCCGCACGGGTATCATTGTAGAGTTGCGCATATCGTACCCCGTACAAAAGTACTCATTCGAATGACCATGATCCACGGCATGGGATTTCACTCACCGTAGGGACTATTAAGTTAAATAAAATAAATGATGGCATGGAGAGAATGGATTCCCGAGTTCTTATATGGCAGCCCCTTGGGACGAGTAGTACCCGACGGGCCGGTTGGTTCCCACAGATACGGCAAATCTGCCCACGGGCAGGGAGCGGTATCTGCTTATGTTATTATTGTATATTGTATATTGATGACGGACATCCCGTTGGGACTCGTCTAATTCATGCATGGCACAATTGATTGACTGGATAGACTAGCCTTGCTCGCACATGGTAAGAACTGAGGAATCTCTATTGTATATTCCAGGATAACTTGGAACTCACAATAGCAAGCCGTAGAAATTGATTGGCCATTTAAATTAATTTGTTTGTGCATGTACCTACTTTGTCGCCTAACTGAGATGATCAGAATATCAGGACATGACGGGCCAACTTCTGTCCTTGTTTGGTTGGGAGGTTGGTTCGAAGTGTCTCGATGTTATGTGAATCCTAGTGGAAAGTAGAGATCTATTATTATATTCTCTTACTTACTGGTTTTAGTTCTCATGTCGTGCTTCCTTGTGGTACTTGCTATTAGAGGTCTAACCTCTCTGGTTTTGCATGGCCAGATTTAGAGCCGGTCCCGAGGATCCTGCTTACTTCTACCTCCAAGATGGTCAATACTAGAGGAATGATCGCAGGAGGACTCGAGTGGGTCCCGTTCTTCACTGCTCATTTTGCTATTCACTTTATACTTAGCCGTTTGGCACCGACATGTTAGTCGAATTGTCTTGTACTTATTGCATAATTGTAATTAAGTCAGACTGCAGCTGATAACAATTGTTTATACCTTGCTTCATCATCTGGCTATGTTTTGTAAAGCCAGATATCAAGAACATTTTGACTGAGCGTTTGGGATGCCTTACTGCTTTATCTTACATGTTCTCTATTACTGTTTCTTGCTTGAATGATTGAGACAATAGATGTGAAGTGACCATAGAAAGATTTTATATAGTATGCCCCCTCGTATGGTTAGACAGCATTGATCGTATTATACGGTATTCTTCTACCCGTAATACGTAGCTGGCTGAGTCATTCCCCCGCTCTCCAGTATTCTGGTTCTGGGGCGTGACACTAGACCTTCCTGGTAGGTGAGGAAGTTAATGGAGGAAGAAAAAAAGTAATAAGGAGAGAGAAGGAAGTTGTGTTAAATAAATGGGGATGGTGGTGGTAGGTAGGGGTTCACCTTGGTTCATGAACCAAGTAAACCAAGCCAATCTGAACCAATCCAATCCTATCCAATTAAAACCAAGCTCCACTAATCAGAATTAATCCATGAACGATAAATGACAATTAAACCACAATGCTAAATATAAAAATAAACCACAACTAACTAATCAAAGAAAATGAGAAATACGGGTCAGAAATACGAACACGTATAAAATACGAATCACGAAGTTCGGGGCACTACACTCGTGCCCCTAAACAGGGTGCGGGTCGTGATAATTAGTGCTAATTATTGTTAGTCATGACTTTAACAATTAGAATTAATTAAGTTTAGTGTCATGAAAGAAAAATTTCTTTTAGTTGAAGAGATTCCTTCCTTTAGTTAATTAGATTCCATTCATAACAAATGGAGATAATTTCTAATTAGGGCTTTGTCCATTCATTTGATCTCACTCATTGGCCTCATTTTTTTCCAAAGCTTCTTCTTCCCCATGCAAACACAATTTTCTACAATTTCTACTCAATCAACTTCCAATTTCACTCATCCTCACCATCATGAAGGCCTAGAGCATTGGAGAGCACAAGAAGATCCATAGGAGAGGAGCTTGCTAGGAGTTCGTGTCTGACTCATCCCTTCCGTGTCCAAATTTAGAGTTCTCCAAAGGAGGGATAAATAAGTTGGATAAATCTCTATTTTCACCTATTTTATGATTAGGAACACCCATTTGTAACTACCTAAATTTAAAATTCTATTTTGGAAAAACAACATTATAATTTTTTTGAATTTATAAAATTATTTTCGGATTATGAATTTTTTCTAATCCTAATTATTATTATTTAATTAATTAATTTCATTTCAGAATTATTTTTTTATTTAATTATTGGTGAGCCTACCAAGCCTTGGGCTTGGATTGTGGGCTAGCTATTCTAATTGCCTACCAAGTTTTAGGCTTGGATTGTGAGCTACTAGCTAATATTGTACTACTAATTTTTGTGCTAATAATTAATGGACTTTATCCTATTTAATATTTTATAATTAGTTATTAATTACTAGATTAGTTGGTAACTAATTGTTAATTAGTTAGTGGTTAGTTAGCTTTTCCTTAATCACCCTAGATCTATTACAAATTACATTTATGCTATTAAGGCTTTGGGAACACTCCAATTATTCCTATTAAAATATTGATGACTGCCTAATATTTATTGTAATAAATTCTATTAGCCAGCCTGCCTACCTCGCCGGATTGCTGCGTGCTGCCCGCCATCTCCTGCACACATCGAGCTCCCCTGGTCTGTTCTTTCTTCTCCTCTCCAACGCCAGCGCCATCCCTCTTTCGGACACTGCTCCACCACCCAGCCACACGACCATCACATCACTGTCATCATCACCGGACCCCGTCGAAATTTCCTTCTCTTTCTCATGTCCTATATCCTCTCTTGCCTACTGTCACAGCACCACCATATCTACTACCTACAGCCACCAGCATAAGCACTCCACCGCCACAGCCCTAACCACGACTACTTTTCCACTCCTCTATCACCAAACCCCAACTATTGACAACCTCACCGACCCCCTCCGGTCCACCTGACCATCCCGATCATCCTCGCGTGCACGTACACAGCCGCCTCCATCCTCTGACTCCACCGACCCGTTCCCGGCTTCCTCCTTCCAGTCTCTATGACCACCATCGTCTCCACCCAAACCACCATCGCCACCATACAACCAACCACTACTACCAAAAATATTGCCACCAACCTGGTCTCCGCCCGAGCCCGGTGAGCTCTGTCGTCCGATTCTGTCGAAAAAAAAACCCCCGACTACCACAATGAACTCAGATCATCACTCCCTAGAGCCGTCGCTGTGCTCGACTCCGCCTTTCCCTGTCCAACGGCTACATCCAGATTCGTGATGTCCTCACCCGTCGCGTCTGGACTCGTTCTTCCCCCGGCTTCGACGCAGATCTGGCATGGATGCACCGTCATCGCCTAGCAGCCTCGCCTCCGAGACTGCTCCGTCGCCTCGGTGAGATTTTACTTCTCTTGACTCTCCCCGTCCCCTCTCTCTCTCTTCCTCTCTATTCTCTCGATCATTCTTTTTCTTCTTCATTGTCGACTCCATCTTCTCTCTCCTAATGAGAAGAGAAATGATAGGGTTTAAACCCTAACACGGATTGGCTGGGCTGTAAGCCCAGTTGCCATTTTAAATATGTTAACATCGACAGGGCTTCAAGCCCAATATTGGTGATTTTTTGACTTTAATCATATTTGGGCTAAGTTATTAAACAAGACTTTGTTTATACTAGGCTTAACTCTGAACCCGTTGGGTTTTAGGCTTTAAGCTATCAGCCTAATTGATTTATTGTTTATGTTATGAATGGATCTTATGGGTTTGA
>JANAVB010017628.1:0-29363 GCA_029216955.1 Iris pallida
ACCTTCGTCTTCTCTTATATACTGCCCAGCTATATTTTATTTAGCATGACCCTCCAGTTGTCTTATGTCAATGATGCTTCACTTAGTTATTTTCTCTGATTGGGATAAGTGCATTGGTAGTGCACAAACCTCAATCTGTGTACTTATTGTTGTTTCTTACATGTTGAATGCCAATGATGTGTTGGTTTTAGTCCTTAAGTGAAGCCTCCTTCGTGGCACTTGCTCTTTCTAGGGTCTGACCCAGCTGGTTTGTATGGCCAGATACCGGAGCAGCTCCAAAGGATCTCCCTGCCTTCCAGCCCGATGATGGTCACCAGGCGTAACAGGGCATCGAGTGAGTTTCTTTTGTTCTCCTACTGTAATATTGTAAATTATTCTTTTGAGGCGTTTAGCCGACGAGCAAGTGTTAGCTCGATTGCAGCTTTTATTTGTTCTCTGCTTACGAGCTGTAACATGATTGACAAGCCCCGGGGGTTGATCATGTATGACTGAATTCTTGCTAGTCCTCACATTTTGTAACGATTAGCTTCCTGATCATTTCGAATATGTAATGTATGGGACGCCTTACTATTGTGTTTTTGGTGGTCTGACATCTTGTAACTTTTATTAGTTGGTTGAGATTGAGACAATAGGCTATTTTATGACCTTAAGAGACTGATGGATTGTAGTAAAACCCTCACATATCTAGACAACCGTGACCGTATAGCGGTGTGGATTCCATTCCGTTATACGTAGCTGGCTATGTCTGCCCCCGCTCTCAGCATTCTGGTTCTGGGGCATGACATGGTTTAAGTGGTGGCCCATACAGGTCTTGTTAATCAAGATGTGTGAGGGTTTACCGGATAGATGTCTCAATCTGTACTCTTCCTTGATCTCCACTCGTATCTTCATACCTCCTTGAATTCCTGACTTGATAATATGCTTGTATTATTGATCTATCCTGGTCCTTCTTTAATATCCCTGATGTCATTGCTTCAGTGACATCGTTCCTGTTAATCAGCCAGAAGGAGCTCAGTCCTCAGCAGCAGCCTCCCGAGCCGTGCCTCCTGGAGAACCAGTACCGCCAGTTCAGCCAGTCCAGCCTGCAGAGCCCGATGATGGCACTTTGGTGGGTCTCATCAGGACCTTGTTAACTTCCCAAGATCGTAGAGGTGATGCCTTGCACCAGGCAGTGGAAGATGCTCTGAATCGAAGTGGTCCTCGAGGGAACAGTGCGGTCAACAGTTTCAAGCGCCTGAACCTTCTATTCTTCGATGGCAGCGAAGATGCCATTGCTGCCGATGCTTGGCTATAGGATATAGAGGTGATTCTCGAAGCCGCAAAGACTCCAGAAGATGAGAAGGTGGCTGTGGTGCGCCTACAGTTATTGGATCTAGCCCGCAGTTGGTGGGCCACACAAGCAGTGGAATTGGCAACACCTGTCTCCTGGGCAGTATTCAGCGAGAAGTTCCAGACCAAGTATTATGATGCAGTAGCTCGATATGACTTGCAGACCAGGTTCAGTAATCTTAAGCAGATGGGGAGAACGGTCGACGGTTATGCAGCCGAGTTTTCCAGACTCAGTCGATTTGCTCCCACCTTGGTGGCAACCGAGTTTGACAGAGCGCAGAGGTTCCAGCAGGGACTTCACCAGGAGATTATATTGGCAGTAGAACAGTTCGAGCATCAGACCTATGATGCGGTGTTACGAGCAGCGAAGAGGCACGAGTATACCTCCCAGAGAATAGTGGACAGGACCGGAGGTCGGAAGCGGTCCCATAGTCAAATGAGCCAGTCTTTGGCACCACCCGCAGCAGCTAGGACTTTAACTATTGGAGCTCTAAGGCGAGCAGCTTCAGTTACGTCGGTTCAGCATTCAGCCCCGACGTACCCTCAGCAGCAGCAACAGAAGCAAGCGCAGTCTTCCGCCGTGGGTTGTTCTTATTGTGGGAAGCCTGGACACGTGGTAGCGGAGTGTCGCAAGGCGTTGGGATTGTGTTTATTGTGTGGAGCACCGGACCATAGGGTGGGGTCCTGTCCATTCAGAATTGATTCAGCCTCGATAGTATCTAGTCCTTCGGTTATGGGACCAGCACCAGCACCAGCACCAGCTCCAGTTCACCAGCAACAGCAGTTTCCGTTCCTGAGGCCATTGCTGACTCAGGCCTAGACTTTCCAGTAACAGTACCCGCGGCAGTTTGCCCTAGCTCAGGCTCAGGTTCAGAATTGGCCGAGAGGTATATGTGTCCTCTCATCTTGATTTCCTACTGTCATTATGTGGGATGCATGATGTATTTCATGTATCCTAATTACAACGGTACATCCCGGACCCGAGCCATATCCTAGGTCATTCGAAACTGGTTATTGGTACCAACCTTTTCGTATGAGGAGAGGCCCGTGTCCATGTTTGACCAAAGAGAGAGACCTCAAGCGCAAGACTATCAGTTCAGTCAGTGTTACTTAGAGTCATCCCTCTTTGGGAGAGTCAAACTTGGGAGCATGAGGATGATATCTGATCAGGTCATTCCGGCTGGTTTGACTCGTAAGGTGTAATATCTTCCTTATGCCTTACGCTTCGAATCCTTGCTTGCATGAATGATTGTATGATTGATTGGTAGTGGTAGATTGCCTATGATAGAATGCTTTTCCTTACATCTCTAGCCTCTTGATTAAATTTTGAGGACGAAATTCTTTTAAGGTGGGTAGGATGTAATGTCCTAAATTCGTGATACGTATTTAGTATACGTATACGTGTTTTGGACCCATATTTTATGTAGTCATGATTAGTTATCTTGGTTTATTTTGCATTGGCTTGGTTTTATTGGAATTGATAGTTCGATTGGTTTTAATGGTTCATTGGTTTATTTTTAGATTAGTGAGGCTTGGTTTATTTCATAATTCATTTGGTTTAAATTGCTAGAGGGAGACTATTGGCCTTGACTTGGTTCACCATGGTTTATCTTGGCTTGGTTTATTTTGGGTTTGACATGGAGAACCACCACCACCCTACCATAAATATCAATTTCCCTCTCTCTCTTCATTTATTTTCTTCTTTATCTTCTTCCTCATTACTCTTTCTTCTCCACCAACCTAGGCAAGTTGCATCTTGCTATCACTTGAAGGCTACATTTTATTTGTCTAATAGCTTTATTAGCTCATTTTAAGCAACATTAGAACTTGGGTTTTCTCCATTTGGAGCTTAGAATTTTGTAGATCTAGGATTGAAGTATTTTCAGATTTTGGTGGTTTTGATCTATAAAACTTGTTCATTTTTATGTTTGATTGTTCCATATTGTAGAGAATTTAATTTTACACGACTTAGACCTTTACAAATTGGATTTTTGTTGAGATTTGACCTAGTTATGGTCTTTTGGAAATTTTGAGTTCCATGGCCATTGCTCTCAGCTTGGGGAAGAAGACTCCCTGTCCCGAGCGCAATCCATCTAGCCCAGCGCTCTTTAGCGCTGGCGCCACTCACCCGACCTAGCCCAGTGCTCTTTAGCGCTGGCGCTGCCCAGTCCAGCGCCTCTTGGTGCTGGCGCAATCCGCCCTGGCGCAATCCAGTTTGGTGCAGTCTAGCTTTCCCCTCCCAGCGCAGCTCGCCCTGGCGCAATCCAGTGCTGGCGTAATCCAGTGCTGGCGCAATCCAGTGCTGGCGTAATCCAGCCTGGCGCAACCCAGCCTAGCGCAGTCTAGCTTGCCCCTTCCCAGCGCAGTTTCACTCAGGCGCAACCTGAGGCATGCATAACCTAGCCTTGCGCAGTCTAGTGCCTAGCCCAACATGACTTGGCCTGACTCTTCCAGGCGCAACCTGACCCTGGCTGCCCAGCGCAGTCTAATCTTGGCACCTATTTGCATTATGTTTTATTTCATCTTCTTTTAGTGCATGGTATTTCCTGTTTATATCCTTACGCCTTTTTGAAACGACATTGATATGAGCACGATGTGAGCATAGCATGGTTGATGTATTAAATTTTGTGAGCAACTTGATAGTGACCCGTGGTGGTGTACTCCAGATAAGTGAATGGCATAGTTTATGAGTGCCGTTGCGACGGCTCTATTGACATGATAATGTAATATTGACCTGGACACCGTGGGTGACTTGTGAATATATTGATAAATGAACCAGTGTGTCTTGCATCATGTCTAGGGCATGGATCCCTGAGTACCACGGTCAGGGGTACATATTGAAATAAACTAAGATTAATAGCTAGAATAATTCACTAGTCATGAAGAGATGTTCTCCAGTTACAGGCGATCCCGTTATCCCGGCCGCAAATGTTTGGACTTGTAGCCTGCCGACGAATAGGGCACATTTCCAGCCCACTGTCATGTGGGGCACTCTCCATTGTCACTTTAATGATTGAACTCTATAGCCACTCTAGTGTATTGTACTCCTCCATTGTCACTTTAAGGATTGAACTCTCTAAATTGTCACTATAAAGTTCGCCTGGATAACCTGGATAGCTGCAGGGCCTGTGACTACTTGGAGCATCTCATTGCATCTTGCTAGTAACTAGGATTGTGATAACCCTAGTTAGTTAATGTAGAAAGCCATAGGCAATGATTGGCCGTGATCGAATGGATGGAGTCTAGTCCAGTATAGTATTGTCTAGAAGTGATTGATTGCAGATTGTGCCAGAATGATTAAATGATTGTCACTCCAGATTGTTACTATAATGATTGTACTCTATTATCACTCTAGCGTATTGTACTCTTCATTGTCACCTTATCATTGTACTCTCTCATTTTCACCTTAATGATTGTCACCTTTAGCGATAAATGATCAGAGACTAAGTTCTGTTCAGGCGAAGGGTTACAATCTCGGTCCTTGTTTGGTTTAAGGATTGTAACTTGGCTTTCGAAATAGTACCTTCGTCTTCACTTCATATACTGCCCAGCTATATTTTATTTAGCATGACCCTCCAGTTGTCTTATGTCAATGATGCTTCACTTAGTTATTTTCTCTGATTGGGATAAGTGCATTGGTAGTGCACAAACCTCAATCTGTGTTACTTATTGCTGTTTTCTTACATGTTGAATGCCAATGATGTGTTGGTTTTAGTCCTTATGTGAAGCCTCCTTCGTGGCACTTGCTCTTTCTGGGGTCTGACCCAGCTGGTTTTGTATGGCCAGATACCGGAGCAGCTCCAAAGGATCTCCCTGCCTTCCAGCCCGATGGTGGTCACCAGGCGTAACCAGGGCATCGAGTGGATTTCTTTTGTTCTCCCACTGTAATATTATAAATTATTCTTTTGAGGCGTTTAGCCGACGAACAAGTGTTAGCTCGATTGCAGCTTTATTTGTTGTCTGCCTACGGGCTGTAACATGATTGACAAGCCCCTGGGATTGATCATGTATGACTGAACTCTTGCTAGTCCTCACATTTGTAACGACTAGCTTCCTGATCATTCCGAATATATAATGTATGGGACGCCTTACTGTTGTGTATTTGGTGGTCTGACATCTTGTAACTATATTAGTTGGTTGAGATTGAGACAATAGGCTATTTTATGACCTTAAGAGACTGATGGATTGTAGTGAAACCCTCACATATCTAGACAGCCGTGACCGCATAGCGGTGTGGATTCCATTCTGTTATACGTAGCTGGCTATGTCTGCCCCCGCTTTCCAGTATTCTGGTTCTGGGGCGTGACAAACACTCTGTTATGGTTGCGCAAGAAAGAAGTCGCTGGGCTAGTAGAGCCCGGAACGGTGTGAGCTTTCTTCATTTGGGGAGCTTCTGTGGCAGAGCCATGCGCCCATGTGACAGATTCCTCTAGATGTATAACTGCTATGACACTAGCAGGATATGCACGGCGAGCCTTCAGAAGCCAAGTCTAGCGAGACTTGTTTGGCTTCGCTGATTTTGAGAGAGTAGAGCCATCCCTCGAGAGCATCTCTTCGAACGCTTGCTGATCAAACTTTAAGATCTGCATCTTCTGAGTGCTCCCTACTTTGTCGGTATCAGATTGCGTCACCACCTTCTCATCAGAGGAAAAGGTAGTCCCCAGCAGAGTCGTCATTTTTGTGGACACATGAAAAAGAAGAAAAAAACGCTATCTTTGCTTTATTGACGCAAGGCACCACAAATTGAGTATGTCTAAGAGATCCTGCGTTGAGGATCCCCGAGTACAAAAAGAATTTTGGGGAATGGGACGATGGATATCGAGCGACAGTTGCTCCTTTACTCCGTTGACACTCCGATTACAAAAGTGAAAGAAAACCTAAGAAAATTACTAACTCTCGGCTCACTGGCAAGAAGTGCAGCAATTTGGCTTTTGAAAATGCTCTTCGTTCTATGTTTTGAAGAGGGATGAGACCCCTTTTTATAGTAGTTTCTGAGCTGGAATGATGTTATGCGCCCACATGAGAAAACATACTGGTTTTCATGTGGGTACATGGTCTTGCTTTGGGTGTATAGGATGTAGGCGCATGCAAGCTGCGTGGTCGTGGGTTGATCGTGGTGCTGACGTGGCCGCATGCTTTGGTGCACGACTGCTCGTGGAGACTGACGTGGCCGTACGCTTCGGTGTACGTTTTGATCATGGCTTTGACCGAGTCAGGGAATGCTTTGGCTTGGGCACATAGCCTTGTTTCAGGCTATAAGCCCTCCTTTTAGGGGAGCTTCACTTGGACGCATAGAGCTTCACAGGGTGGCTTGGGCGCATATGTTCTCATTGGCTTGGACGCATATGTTCTCATTGGATTGGGCACATAAGGCTTCATTGCTAAAATTTTAATGCTTCTACAGCAGCTAACTGGGTCTCCTCTCGGTACCAAGCTCTGGCGAGATCAAAAAGTCGCATGCTCGCAACTTCCACCTTCAAGTCATCAGGAATCCTCGCCATCTTCAGCTTTCGCTCCGTATTTTCCAACCATCATCCGCATATGCAATCCCCTCGTGACCCCAGAAATCCATCGGACAGAGGTTCTGGTAGTCTCTGGCAGTCCCTGGTCTCGGTGCTGCTGGTGCTGGAGGTGCTACCAGTGCTGGTGCTGCCGGCTCTCGGGTCCTGAGTGCATCCACGACTGTCGCTCGAAACTGTACGGCCTGGTGGTTCTGGGCCTCCATAAACTGCTAGAACATAGCCATCACCTGGGCGCCGTCAAACATCATCGTCGGGGCAACGGAGGAAAGATAGGAGGCGGCAGCGAAAGCTACTCTACCGGAACGTCTGGTGCAGACTGTCCCGTGCTGCCTGCAACTCCGGACTGATCCGCGGTCATCCTTGTGTTGACCATCCTGCAATAGAAAGAAAACTTCGTTGATTGACAAACCCTAAAACCTAAAAATAAACAAGGTTTTTATAATATCAATGCACCTGATATACCCTTATTTCTCCAATTTTTCTATCCTGTGATCAAGTTTTCCTAGTTTAATCAAGTCCTCCAATAGTACTAATACCTAGGTACTATTAGGATAGAGCATGGGCCACCACTAAAAATATGTCACGACCCGCTCACCGAATAATTGGACACGAGTCGGACACGCCCAGCCTTCGTTGTTAGACACGATGAAGTAAGTTATACCAATATCTAGGAAAACTACAAGTCCAGATAATAATGAATACAAACCACAGCATCTAATATCGAATCCTAGAATCAAAGTACAAGTCTAAGAGTTATTAAAATTCCAACAAATGAAAAGTATACTGATGTCTCTAATACAAGTCCAAATGAAACTAAAAAGGAATGTACTAGGCCTCCTCAGCCTCTAAGTCCAGAGCAACATCGGCTGGCTCATAGGTGCCTCCACGCTCCTGCCCATAATAAGTGTCACAAATAGCCTCCAACTCACCTGTAACATATCCTAGTCAGGAGCGGAGCTAAGTATATCCAAGGAAATGAACATGAATATCATGGTATGGAAATGAACACAGGAAAATATAAAGTACGAGTAATGAGAACATGACATGAAACCTGAATATGAATACTAAAAAGTAAATACAGGGAACATCAAATAAAACCTGAACATGAAATACACAATGAACCTGATGTGTGCAATATATCGAAATACATCCAGAGTGTGTGATCGGCTTGGATAGATTCAGGGAACATTAAATGGTACGGATTCGGTCCCACGTGCACGATGCGGGGCCTAAGCTATTCATATGAATAGTAACTCGGGTTTGATCACACATTGTAGTATTTCCCCTTCCAGACACAAGTAAACTCAAGGACCAGATACCAGACAATCTCGTGAAATATCGTGTCAACAATAAGATACAAGAATAAATATACAAGACATGAAGAAATGGACAAGTCCGAGGAGTATACTTGCCTTGGTCAGGATGATCAAGTGTGAATGGTAAAACTGGATGTCCTTCTACATTACAACAAATAGGACATATAATAGAAGTTTTTCTATAGCGTTCAAGTGTCCCCGCTATGAATGTTATCAACAATAACGTTCTTTCTATAGTGCTATAAAAATATCTATCTGTAGTGTTTCCTAAATGCTGTAGAATCACTACAATTTTTTTTCAAAATATGGACCGATCTAGAGACCAAACAGACAGGCTGGCTATTCAGCTATATTTTATTGTGAACAGACTCATTTCCTTTCCAACAATTGTAGCGACAGACTATTTTTGTCGGTACGCCAAGCCCAAACAAATAAATAGTATAACCTAGGTTTCATTTCCAAACTATTTTTTTGCCAAAATTTGGAGAGCCACCGCCCCAAAATTGGAGAGTTGCCAGTGCTCTCCTGTGGAAGGATGTCCTCGCACCAAAATCTGTCGCACCATTATTGCCGATCTCCTCGACCATGTCGGACCCATCGTGTCGACCTTCATCGACCTGTCAGTGGACGAGGTCGTCGTCGATATCGAGACAGTGGGGATCAAGCACCACGAGCTCGTTGACATCAAACCCGATGGAGAAGAGCTCGAAACGGAGGTGGCCTTTTCAAATGGGGTTCGATGTGTCGAGGGCGGTCTTCTTCGAGGCTTGAATCTCTTCATGAGGTGAAAGAGGGGAGAAGGCCCTTATATGCAGCCACTTCGAGCCTAAGAGTGTCTGTGCGCCGACACTCTAAGGCTCCTCCTCCTTCTCCTTCTCGATCCAAGCATTATCCTCTTCGTCGACCGATCTTAAGTTTTGTGACATTAATTTTTTTTCTACTACATCTCCAGATCTAGTGCTCGAGCGAATCGATCTCAATGTGAGTATTCCTTCACAATTCCTATTTTTTAAATTTCTCTGATTATTTAGACATGGTTAAGGCTTTTATCCGATAGAAGTAGGTGAAATACTATGATTTGTGTTAGTTTCCAATATGCTTAATAATCCTTTGATATTTTAGATATGTTATCGTTAAAGGAAGTCTTATTAATCTGAGAGGTTTCTGCAGAGAAGGCTCCCAATACCTCTTTTGCTTTGCTTCATACATTATGTTCTTCTATAACCATATTTAGATGCACTTGGCCTTTATTCAGCTTGTTATAACAACAAAAATAACGGTGGCACACGACAATGCCATTTGAAGAAAACTACATTAGTTTGCATCATTTATGTTGTCTTTCGACGTTTGATCCCTGAAGCATGTTGTGTGCTCTTGTGTCTTTCTTTGCTGGGTCTGATTGCAAAAACTTGATGCTTTTCAACAATATGGATGTTAATGTTTTCCCAATCTTCATAATTTCTTCTTTTCTTACAATTTATACTGAACAATTACTGATAAAAATTTCTTTACCTGTTTGTTTACTGATTGTCGTTGTTAGGCAGAAGGAAAAGGTATTTGAGCAGGTGGAGATGTCAATTGTTGGGCAGAATGTTGAGGGATTTTTGTCAAGGTAAGGTAAGCAAGCACTATACATTAGCCCACATTTTCTTCATGCCAATTATGCTGCTTCAGATTCTAGGATTGGCAACTTGGTTCATTTTTTCTATTTTGGTCAACCATATCATACTATCCTTATAAAGAAAGATATCATGCTTGATCAACTTTTCTTGGTGGATGTGTTTTTTGACTAATTAGTGGATAATGGTGGAGTCTTCAATAATTTGGTGGGTTATGTGTTGTTTACATCTATAGGGCCCCCATGTGTGGATTTTTTTTTGTGTAGATATTTGTTGATCAAGTTCCACAACTGAAGTTAGGGTAAACAGGTATATGCTTCTTGGGCGAGTTGGGTCAGGTTAAGGAAAATGTAAGGCCATTTCTCACCCAGCCGAACCCGAAAGCAAACCAACATAAAGATTTGTTACTATGGTTTGTTCAGTTTGAACCCTGGTCGGTTTGTTTTCGTAGGCCTAATCAGGTTACAAGAAGTTTGTAAATCTTAATATATAACTATGTTATCAGCTATGCTGCTACCGACGGACACATATACATTTAAGCACAATATAGATGTCATATGGATGGTTGGCCCTTTTTTGTGTAGGTGACAAGGTGTAGGTCTAGGTTATGTTGGGGATGACCTATTTCAAGCATGTCATTAATGGAATGACATGTTTGAAATAGTAAAGTTTATTGATTCTTCAATTCTTGTTTAGCTACTTTTAACAAGGTTGCTTCTTGTTAATGATTTTCTATAGTGGAACTGTTTTGCAGAATAAAGTTTTGCGAGGGCTTCCTGGTTGGTAGATTGAAAGTTGGCAGTTTTGCTTAATCCAGAACTTAGTTTGCATGTTGGGAATCTCTTATTGATTTCTAGGGGTAGTCTCGGGTCATTTCTAGTCATGCTTATTGCTTTGTCCTGATATTGCTTAGTTGTGCATTCTGAATGTTTCAGCTAAGTTTCATGGCTTTTACCATACCAACTTTATTTATCGATCAAACACATGGCAACACGATAGGCTACGGAATGTGGTGAATTTATAGGTTTCAACTGACTATTTCTTCCACAAACATTAAACTTGTTGAGGATATGTTTGCTTAATTTTCGAGGAAAAGAAGGAATTGTCCGAAACTATAAATGTACTTTATATTTTTAGAGAAGTATATGAATTTCCTCTTTACTTAATTTTTTTTTGACGTCTTTTCTTTATTGTTTTTGCAAGGGGTTGGAGACCTTCATACATAAATGTTTTACTTGGTGTGAGGAAAAAATGAACGTCCCTTGTTCCAGCAAGTTGCCAACAAAAGACCTTGAAGTTGAAATTTTTCTTCACCTCTGCAAGAATATTCGAGGTACTCCCCCCCCCCTTCTCTCTCTCTCTCTAGCCTATTGAGCTTCATCTCTAGCCAAATAAATATTAGAGCTGAATTAGTGATGTTGAACAATCAAAATGCACTGCTGATGTTGGTCTTAAAATCCTAATAAACTGAAACAAGGTCCAGACATGAAAACAATGATCGGAAAGTATAGGAATTGAAGTTACAGATAATGTAGAAATTAGGGTCATGGATTAAAGGTGTAACTGGGAGAATCTGTTGAAATTACACTAATATGAAATTTTCCAGGTAGCAATAATTAGTCGGCCAAATGTTGGGAAATCCAGCCTTCTCAATGCATGGAGCAATGTAGGTTGCATAATCTGCATATCACAGTCTGAATATTGGTTGCTGACATTTCTGAAATAAAAAACTAATATACTAGAGAAATGATATAACAGATTTATTTATACTATTTTATGTTGCTCATATGCCCAAACTATATCTATATTGGCTTCTCAGAAGCATGACCTTCCTTCTATATTTCTTGTAAGTATACATTTGTCATTCTATTACAAATATTCTTTATCATTGATGTCATGTTTCTGTCTTCCTTTACAACCCCCTACTATAAAGTGCATAGTGCAATGAATTTGATGTGTTACCCTTGCAATGAAAACCTAATATATAGAATCAGTCCCTCTCTCCTTCGACGGGGACCCCCTCCTCTCTCCTTCCTGCTGAATTTAATGCTTTAGACTTTATGACTATGTAGCTACTTTTGTACACAAAGAGAGTCAAGATGCCATGTAATTGATAGTCTTTAATCTTAGACATTATTTGTGAACAAAAGTAGAGACATAGTATACTGTAGTATAAAAATTAACATTTTTTATATCCTACACTACTTCCAGATCTGAGGACTATAAGCTTATGATGTAGGTGAGCTTAGTATACGTTGTCTTTGACCGATTTTGATCTTTCTGTTTGACATCCTGCAAACCTCAGGTGAGTTCATTCCTAATGCCAGAAAATTGTTAACTTCTACTTATGATAAACATGAAATATTTACTATTTTCTTGCCTTTCTTATGTTTCCTTGGATACAATGCTATTGGTGTTCTTCAATAAATTCTTGGTTTTTTCTCAACATAAACTTCAAATCATAGTTTCTTGGAGACATCTGTTAATGTTATTTTCCCTGAAGAATTAATTTTATTGGACATATTAAGACATTAATAGATGTCTCAGGGTCCTACATACCTAATTTACATGGCATATATAGGAGCATTTGTTCTCACAATAGTAAGCATGTTTTTAACCAAAATTGTAATACTGCTGATATTGGAAATATGAACTTCTCTGAACTATTATCCAGATTTTGACAGCATCTGTTTACTGCTGCTTATCAGGGCTATTTTTGCATATTCTTTGGAAAGTAGCAGTAAAAGCTGTTTGGTAACACTCTTCTAGTTTATTTTATGGTGTCAAATGTTTCTATCTAGTTGCCTGCAGAAATTAGGTTCATTTCTAGCTCTAGTCGAATAATTAAATCACAGTTATAGACATTTTTCAGTTTCCTTCTTTTTCTTGCTTTCCGAAAAACAAAATAGTTTCTGTCGTTTCTTCAGTTGAAGATGAATAAATCTTGTACATCAATATAAGATCTTGTGTGAACTTATTTTTATATAATAATGTTTTCTTCTTAATTTTGTGTAGGTTGGCGTATAAATTTTTGATGGTTGTGGATAGCTAGAATGAAAGAGGCGATCGAGCTGTTTTTTGACCTACAGATTTTGTAAATGGAATGGTTTATTTGGACTAGGCGTACAACTACTTTTTGTACACTGAATGTTTTTATGACAACTACTTTTTGTACATCTTAAATATTTTAATGAAACATGTTCATATTTTGGCAAACCTTTCCTATATCTTGATTGATCGAAATGGAAGTTGCAATTGAAATTGTTGAAATCAAAATTGCGATCTAGGATGAATTTCTATGGTTATTTGTATGTGATACAAAACAGGTTATTTAGATATAAAATTTTGTAGCAGATTTGTAGCACTCAAAACGTCTAATTGTAATAGCGTTTCCAAAACTGTTGGCTGCTATCACGATAGCATATAACGAATGCTATAATAAATCAAACCATCTACAGCGTTCATGAACATTATCATTCATCAACAACATTCTTGAATGTTACAGCATTCATGAACGCTATAATCCATCTACAGCATTCACGAACGCTATAAAGCATCCACAGCATTCACAAACGCTATAAATAATCCACAGCACTCACGAATGCTATAAACCATCTACAACATTCAAGAACGCTATAAAGCATTCACAGCATTCACAAACGCTATAAACCATCCACAGCATACACGAACGCTATAATCCATCTACAACATTCAAGAACGCTATAATGTTATAGCGTTCATATGCCTTGACATACTATAGCGTGGGCAATTATAGCGGACAAAATACGCTATAAAAGACTTTCTATAGCGTTCTATGTATGCTATTGTAGGCCAAATTTGTTGTAGTGCTATTTTAGAATTTAAGTACAAGTTGATTAACTTCTAAATAATCATTTGTTTAGATATTGCTAACTACTTATCTATCTAGCTTTTGATGTTAACCTAAAAATGTATAGAACTAATCATCTATAGACTATAGTAAAATAATACACTAGCATTTCTACATAAGAGTTAGCAATATAACCTAAAAAAATATTTGTTAAGAATAACTCATTAAAAGTCTAACAATCCTATAGTGAATTTGTACTAAACAACCATCTAAAATACTTATTAATCCAACAATTGCTTGCATTGATGAAAGTGACATTACAGCAGCTACTAGTACTCAACACTAGTTTACATACTAACTCAAATATTACACAAGCTAGGCTTCTGCTCAAAACCCGACACCACAAAACAACCTATCAGTTATACAATTCAATTGATCTAACTCATAACTTATCACATGTAAGGCATGGTCCATTCTAACTTCCAGATATTGGCTATTCCCGAAATACCTATCCAGAAATTCATTCCAACGTCTGCCAACGCTGGTTGAACCCAACAGTCCTATTCGAAACAGGAAATCCTTAGAAGAATGCAGGAATCATAATTTAGCCAAAACCAACCAACATGAGAACAGTAGAATAAATTACAAAAATACATGCAATGTCTCATAAAACCAACTTATCAAAATACTTTCTAGCTTAAACAAGATCTTTCCACTGCCGACCACAACTAGTTCCCACATCAAACTACTGCCTAACTGAACTTAGTACAACCAACATCTTAAATTGAATTTAACTCCCTGCTAACGGCTACTAGGCCCCCTAGCCACCCGAGTATCTACTAAACAGAGCCTGGTCATCATATGGCAGCCTTCATCATTCCCAGTACTATAACCTTTACTAACCCGTACGCAGCTAAACCTCTTCCCGTGTCCCCATTGGTGGTACTCCCTTCTTGACACAACTCGACCCGGACATGAGTACATTGATCATGACCTCCGACTAGACACGAACGCCCTGCACCCGATTATCTCCCGCCTAACCATACGTTAATTTCTAAATATGAATCAAACAAGCAATACTTGAGAAGAACGGAGTAATACCTGTATGCAAGGATCGTGTCCTGGAGTGGAATCACAACTTCTGGAAATTAGACACAGCCTCTTCGTGTCCGAGGATGGATCAAAGCTCTGTACAGGCATTTCAACGAACAGATTCTGATCAACAAAATAAACAGAGGATATCAGAGGAGTTTGGAAATTCCTCCTGAGAAAATTTTAGTTGATCAAAACTCCAAAACCTAATACTCACAATTCAATTTCCGATCACATACAAAAATTCAAAATAACTCATCCACTCCAATCTGCCTGATCAAAAGCAAACTAGAAAGAAAAATTCAACAGTCAAATGATTCATTCAAACATAGGAAAAATCCAGATCCGAGCAATGTTCGTGTCAAATCTCACCAGTTTTAATTGTCAGAATGGAGTAAATTCTTTCGATCGATCTGGTCCAACACTTCCTACTCGAAATCATTGTCAAAATTATGAATCAAGAACAACGAACACATTGAACTGAATTTCAAGGAAACTGGATCAAGAACTCACCGGATTTGATGATCGTTAACACGAACAGATCGTCTTCTCTACGAAAAAAATTCTGGTCGATCGAACACTGTCTGAACATTAGAATTTGGTCAAGGACTGAAGAATCGAAGATTCAATCCGCAGAGAAAAGAATTCAAACTGGTTCACCTTGGTCGCTGACGCCGAAGTGTTGTTGATCATCCCGCCGGCTGGAATGAACTCTCGTACTCGTCAATCGGAAGAAGACTGTCGTTGTCGTGAATACACGACCTAGCATCCGGTGGAGGTTGTCGCCATCATCGCCATCGGCCGTTGTCTTCTCTTCAAGAATTTTAGGGTTAAAGTTTGGGAAACGAATGGAGAGGAAGAGATGGGAGGTGCTCTGGAATTGTGCTGAATGAAAATACAGAGGCAGGGGTAATATATATATTAAGTTGGGACCGTTGGGCCTCACATGGAGAAGGAAATCACATGGTGGGAAATTGAAATTTATGTAGGCTGTTACTCTAGAGAAGAAAACCACATGGTGGGATTAAATGGATTTGAAATTGAAAATTTTCGATTAAAAAATGTAAAAGAATTGAGCTGGGCTCATCCTCACAGGCTATTACTCAATCTAGCCAAAACTGGCCCATTGGTAGAGCCCAATAAATTAAGGAATTAAAAATAACTACTTATATAATAGCTATCTCAAAAAAAATCATTAATAAAATGACTATACAAATATTCTTTTAAACCATAAGAAAATACTATGTTATTGAACTCTGGGAAGTAGGGTTACACTTTTGTATTATCCCATCCATGCGTTCTCCCTAGTAGTGTTTTGACTCTCTTTCCTTATAGTGATTGTTGCCTCGTCCTGTGCTCGGCTTCCCTGGCCTCCCATCCTCCCCTTCCGATTATCTCTATTCGTCTGTTCTTGGTCGACAGACTTACGACCTGGTTGGACGCTCTGGTTCCTCCCTCCATTGGCGTTGCCCTCCATAAGTCCCTGCCTTGTTCTCTCCGACACTTGCTTTGCCTTCCAACGATGCACAACCGTGGTCCAACCTTCTGCCGCTTCTTTGATGGCTTCATCGCCTTTCGCTCCTTCACCTGGGTCGTCTACCGGTTGTTCAGCCGTCCCGTCTCAAGGGTTTTGGCCGCCACTTACAGCCCGGGGAAACCCTAGAGCCGACATCTCTTTATATATATATATATATATATATATATATATATATATATATATATATATATATATATATATATATATATATATATTTTTTTGCATCATGGTTGGGTCCTTCTAAAGACCCGCATCATCTGGTATATATATTTATATATATATATATATATATATATATAAATATATATATATATATATATATATATATATATATATATATATATATATTTATATATATATCCGACATCTCTTTATATATATATATATATATATATATATATATATATATATATATATATACCTCATGGTTTTCTTTCAACTGGTCAATAGTCCTAACAATAACTTTGTCACTTGATAATTCATTCTCAACCACACTCACAGAAGTTAGTGAAATTGTACTTATAGTAATTGGTTCACTACTCTCTTCAACAATCCTTCACATAATATATAAAGAAAAAATAAATCAGATTCTCAGGCATTAAATTAAAATAATAACAACCCAACTATAATATCTAATGTAGTATATACCTTGATTTAAAACCTTAAATCTCTGGAATGTCAATACCAAATATCAACCTCGACATATAATGTGTTGGATGCCGTAACTTTTCCTATGCAATCAAGGAAAAAATTAAATATATTTTATTTATAAAAATACACAGTGCAAATTTGTATGTTTTACAGTATGTAATAAGAATTACCTCTATATAACTTGGTATGAAATATTTGGAGTATCACTATCATGGGCTCAGTTTTACCATTATTAACATAAGAAACCATTTCATCAACCAAATGTCCCCATAAAGTACATGGTAGGCATTTTTTCCTAAACTACCAAAATACAGTCAATTAGCGACGGATGGTTAGCGACCGATATATTCCGTCGCAATTAGCGACGGATTTGCGACAAATCGCTAACGGCATACCGACGATAAGCCGATATCATTTTTTGTTTTAAGGGTGAGAGAAGGTCGACAGTCCGTCGCCACGGCGTCGGCGATATGGCGACGGATTCTCATCCATCGTTACGCTGTCGACGATTTGGCGAGAAATGTTAGGAGAAGTGGCAGAATAAATTGCCGACTACGTAGCGACGGAATGGTCGTCGCCAGGTTTACAATATAGCATCGGCGTAGCGACGGATGTGGTCCGTCGCTAGTCGGTCGCTAAATTACTAGAACAGATATAGGATATGATAGCGTGCGCTGAACGCTGTAGAATGCATATTATAGCATATTCCGCCTGCTATATATGCCCCGCTATAATAACCCCATGTACAAGAACGCTATGAAGTTATAGCGTTCATAAACGCTATTCATGGATTATAGCGTTCATTGACGCTATAGACAATGTATAGCGTTTTGAAACGCTATATGATAATTATAGCAATTAGGAACGCTATTGAACTTTAATAGCATTCATGAACGCTATTAATATATTGTAGCGTTCATGAACGCTATAGACACGTTATAGCACTTACAAACGCTATATAGTTTACATAGCCTTTATGAACGCTATAGTTCATTAATAACATTTATTAACGCTATAAATGTGTTATGGCGTTCCTGAACGCTATTTATTTTTAATTGCGTTCCTGTATTTTATTGTTTGTTAATAGCATTTCGATATATATCTGCTTTTTTGTTCTTATTTCGTGGCCCCTTATGGCACTTGCTCTTTCTGGGGTTGACCCAGCTGGTTTTGTGTGGCCAGATTTCGGAGTAGCTCCCGAGGAACTACCAAGCTTCCAGCCCAATGGTGGCGACTAGAAGGAACCCGGGCTACGAGTGGGTTTTCTATTTTGTTTCGCTCACTCTATTGTAAATTTATTCTTTTGAGGCGTTTAGCCGACGAGCACCTGTTAGCTCGATGCACTTTTACTTACTGTCTGCCTACGGGCTGTAAACATGATTAACAAATCCTAGGGTTGATCATGTATGACTTAACTCTTGCTAGTCCTGGCATTTTGTACGACTAGCTTCATGATCAGCTGATATGTAATATTTAGGACGCCTTTTATTGTATATTTAATGATCATACATCTTGTAATTATGTTACTTGCTTGAGATTGAGACAATAGGCTTGACCTTAAGAGACTGTTGGCTTGTAGTAAACCCTCATATCTAGACAGCCGTGACCGTATAGTTGAGATGTATTCTATTTCAATATACGTAGCTGGCTATGTCTGCCCCCGCTCTCCAGTATTCTGGTTCTGGGGCGTGACACCGAGAAAATATTAATCCCATGTGTACCACGAAATCTCTTGGGAACCTAACGCTGCTCAAAGGAATTAAGTATTAATTTGAGTAGGCACTCCAAACAGAATGGTTTGTAAGCATTGTTCAGTTTCTGATCCACTCAATAAAGTCTTAACTACAATATTATGTTATTTTTTTCAGGCTTCAACGCCCCTGTGAAGTTTTCATGTTTCAGTTACAGGGTTGCAAAGAAAAATAGAAAAACAACAGAGGAGAAATTTACAATATAAGCTAACTGAAATAGAAACAAACAAAAATAGTACATCCCTCATTTTCTTCCACTTGTTTCAAGTGGGTAAGATTGCAGGTATGTCCAATGGGAGACCTTTAACATGTCTACATTAGCTACTTAGCCTATCACCATCCTTCCTTACTTCATCATTGTGCCTAGTAGTGATACTTGTAATACAATGATCAAGGCCACATAGTAGTTGTTGTATGTAAAATTTAACCTGTAATACAGAATTTTTTTATACATACCATGAAAATTCAAGATGGTAATTGGCCTTTATAATGTTATACCAATGGAATTAAAGCACACCTCACAGCACGGATCTAAGCTTAACACAACTTATCCCAAATATTTGAAAATAATATGAAAGGAAAGACATATACAGGTAGTCAAATAAACTTCTAACATACCCGTGGCTCTGTGAAGTTGAGAACAGGGAGAGATACAAACCCAAAAAGGTCATGTTCCATGTACTAAAAAACAATGACAAATAGCCAAATCTGAGTTCAGATAAATTCAAAGGCTTGCTTTTTATGCAACTCAACTTTGGTTTCAGGTATGCTATATGAGACTCTTAAGATTCCAAATAAGAAAAGTCTGTTAAGATTCCATATTTAGCTGCATGGAGACAATGTTACCTTCGTGCAAATTCTAATCGTCCTTAGATATGGAAAGAACCTAGAAACTAAAGGTTGTATGTACTTCAAGGTTGAGAATCTTGTATAGTCCTCAGTCTGAACATGTAATATAAGAGAGCCTTTATCTTATTTTCACCTTTCTAAGAGCGAAGAGTACCAAACTGGTCTTTGGAGTTGAGTAAACTCCATGGACATACTTAAGTCTATAACTTTGTAATTCGCATCATCTTTTTCCTCAAATCAAGTTTCATATCTTTCATGTAGGCCGAAAAGTGCCCTTGTATCACCATCTTATATTCAGGCACCAACAATCATACTTTATGGTTCTCTTTAAATTGAATATGGGTATTACATCCCTTTTCAGGAAGTCTACTTCTCAGGTAATCTTTTACTGGCATCTTCCAACATGAAAAGAGTATGTTTATTTTGATGCAAAATGAAACTTCCACTGTAACAATTTTGATGGAAATATTCAAACTTCACTATACTTCTTCTAGGCTTCTGGCATGGTATAACTTTGCATTCTGTATGGTAGCTTTAACTGATGAACAACGATAGATGCCAAACTAGTCTTTATTTTTGTTTTCAGCCTTTTGAGGGTTGGCAATGTCAAACTAGTCTTTATTTTGTTTTCAGCCTCCTGAGAGTTGGCCTGAGGTGGCTCTGTTTTTATCTCTCATTTCCTTAAACATTGGTCATATAATCTTCCTTACGCGAGGTAAGAAGACTTGGTATCTGCCTAGTAATACAAGTTACTATAAGAAGATGGCCTACCCCTAGGACATTTTTCTTATGATGTACATGAGAGTATTGGCAACAATCTAAGCCAGTGGACTATACAAGATTCTCAAGTTTGGTTTCAGGTTTGCTTTTATAGTAAAAAAAGGTACAAAACAAATTCTTGAACTCTTAAGATTCCAAATAAGAAATGTTTATTAGGATGATCTAAGAAATAAGGTATAAATGAGTACATCAACATTATCATATAAACTATTTTATGAAAGCTAAAATATATTTAAGTTCTAATATACAAGGTAACAAGTTATATGGTAAGTTATAAACAAGAGTTGCCAGCTTTTTGCAAGATGGTTCACACAAACAAATGCAGCAAGGGCTTCAAGCTACTGACATATAAGAGGATAAATGTTTACCTCTGCCTCCTCAAACGTTGACATATAACCAAATGATATGCGAACAACACTTATTGGGCTTTCCATGAAGCATGTCATTATCATCCCAGCAAATATGTCCATCCTACAATGAATACAAATGTGGTACATGGATCAATAAATCATTCCTTGTACAAGGCATATAGCGGTTTTTAGATATCTTTATATGCAAAATAGAGTACATATTTGTGGTTATGCATCATGATAAACTTCATGGTGGCATGTGGTACATAATATGCATATTTACACAAACACATTTATGATAGAATAGGAAATGGAATGAAATAGAATGAAACTGATTGACCTGTAGTAGTAGTCCATTAGGCAGGGTATATACTCCCATCAGTCAACAACATTCTATCCTTTCGGCCAATATGACATACCATAGATATGCTATGTATTAAGCAGAGAGTTGGGAGACACTTTTTTGTGAGAAACTATTGACACTAGATTAATACCCATGAATTATGTTAGTAGGTTATTTGTGCAAATTGAGAAAGCAAATTGAGCATTGGCAAAACTATTTCAATACCTTTTTTTGGTCAAAAAGGGCATGAATTAATAATTTCTCTTTCGATCTTGGGCCATTTCCTGTAGTTCTGGAGCCTGCGAGCAATGTGGGACAACCTGTAAAGAGACCTTGCAATTAAGGACACTGTATGTGTCTACTATTGAAGTTATGCAAGAGAGACTATCATAACCTTATTAAGGTCAACACGAATGATATAATAATACAAAATTTCTTGCTAACGTTTTGAGAAATATTATGGACATTAAAGGAAGTAGCAGGAATAAACATCAAGTAACTATAATTGTATGGATTCACACAGCCTGTTACGTTTAAACCTACTACTTCAATTTTGATGAAATTGAATGAAGCTCCTACTTTTTGTGTATTATCTTATTAGTGTTATAAAATTACATTTACATACGGCATAATTAGTATAGATGGATGCACTGGTGCCACTTTCTTAAACCTCTGGAGTTTGGCGCAACCACCTACTTTCTACATTGGCTATCTTTTAAAATACATCTACAGAGACGAGAAATAGTGCACTTATACTGGTGAAATGTCAAATAATTAATGACAATAGATTTTTGAATTTTTACACCTGCACCAGCATTCATAATCAGGGTGGGAAGGAAACTAACAGTTGAAATATGAATTGGCCTTATGGAATAGCATAAGTAAAAATGGAGTGGTACAGTGTGAATTAGAACACACCGAGTCAGAGAAAATGAAAATCAACTCAAGGAATAATTATTTTACCAGCTGATTTCGATAGGCAATTGTTGAAATCAAAACATTTATTCATGAAGAACCAATTAGACCTTCCATGTGCATATCTAATCTTACCAAGAAAAGGTTAGTTTTTAGCATACCAGCATTCGGATAAATGTTGTTTTTCCTGTACCATTCTCTCCCAACATTACTATAATATGTGAATCAGTAAATTCACCCTCGACCATAGAGAGCTTGAAACCGCCCTGAGTTTTGCTCATTGTAGGGTATTTATACCGCTGATATGTCTCAATCTCATCAGCGCTCTCCAGAGGAGTCTCCGCAACCTGAAAAAAGACAGTAAAATAAAGTATAATACAAAACTAAAGCATGTCATGTTTCAACCACTGTGGGACACTGCTACCTTGAATGTGAGTGACTCTTTCCGAAACCGTAGATTCTCAGTAGGAACAAACCCGGCCAAGAAAATGTTAATTCCTTCTCTAACCGAGAAAGGTAAAGTAACAACTCCATATGCTCCTGGTTTCCCATATAAGCAACAGATAAAATCTGATAAATAATCGAGGACGCTAAGGTCATGCTCCACAACAATCACATAGCTGTAGACAAGAGGCAAATGGAGTTAAGAATTTTCATAGCAAATAAAATAAGGATGGAAGTTATATTAAATATAAATATGAATGAAAGACATCTTTGACATGAGTTACTTGGACCTGTTGGGTCTGAGCAAGGAACGAATGACTTCTGCAGCTTTAAGTCTCTGTCTTACATCAAGATAACTTGATGGCTCATCAAACATATATATTTCTGCATGCTGTACCGCAACGACAGCAATGGCAAACCTTTGCAACTCCCCACCAGACAAATCTCCTACATTACAATCAATAACCTGATTTAATTGGAGATCAACACAGAGTTGAAGCTTCATATCTCTCTTGAATTTCACATAATATTCTTTTTTTACACATCCTTTGATGTTTATTTCCTTTCATATTTTCCAAATTACCTACAATTCTATTTGAGACCTCCACAACTATGAAACCACATACCAATACTCATAAGAAGATTTCGAAACTGATTCCGATACCCCACAATATGAACCTTGGTTTTTCATAGTACAAAGAACAAAATTAATATCATGTAGCTGAACCCCATAAATTGGAAATATGTGAACTATTGAACATTTTGCATAGAAAAGTAGATTTTAGAAAGAAGGAATTTCATAACGAAAACACTTGAACATTTAAGTGGTGATGGAGGATTCATATAAAATTGAACCTCAAGATGGCCAATTGGAACATGTTGTTAATTCATCTTCGTAAAAATAAAAATATCGAACATTGAGAAATAGAAACCCTAGATGTTGATTTCTTCCTCTAAACTCAATTTAAGAAACATAAACCTAGATATCATTGATTCTATTATGATGCTTACAAAACCCCCAATTATTATACCTAGATAATAAATCAAGAAAGAAAAAATCAGAAAAAAAGAGGTGGAGATGAAGGATTGCGAGAGATTACCTTTTTTGGTGGTGACGGCAACGTTTTGCCCCTTTCGAGATCGAGAGAGAGAGAGAGAGAGAGGAGAGAGGAGAGAGAGAGAGAGAGAGAGAGAGAGAGAGCAAAATGAGAGAGGAAAAAGGCCTAATTTTTTGAAAGTGGAAAAGAGAAAGGAATGAGAGAGAGAGAGAGAGAAAGAGAAATAAATAAGATGGAAGAGGGAGCTGCTCTCTTTGACCGCCTAATATTTGGCTGAAGCGGGAGCTTTGACGGCAATTTTTTGGTAGTGGAAAAAAAGGTGGGAAATGAAATGTTAGATAAGACTTTTAAAGTGTTGTATATAGTATATAATATTATACGATACTTTTAAAATGTTGTATGTAGTATATAATATTATATGATATTTTTAAGTGTTCTTAAAAGTGTTGTTTAATTTATGTTCACAATTTTTTAGTCGTCCAAACTAATTAATAGTAGCTAAAGTGTTCACAATTATTTTTTTAAAATTCGGAGGACTTTAGACGACAACAATAATTTTTTAGTCGCTAAAGATTAGTTTTGACGACTAAATTTTTTTTCGTTCCAGATTTTGTGGCTTAAAGCCTCTATTCTTGTAGTGTTATGAGAAAATTATTTCTGGAATCGCTTCCACTGGAATTCGAACTCCTGACCACTCGGACCGCATGCATCTCTCTTAACCACTAGACTAGAGATCATTTGCATATATATATATATATATATATATATATATATATATATATATATATATATATATAATTGTTGCTTTCAAATATATACATTTTTAGTCACTAAATATACATAGAATTAGGAATTTTATAAATTAATAAATCTTATTGGGGTTTTCGGTTTTAAACCGAAATCGAATAAATTTTTTTAGTATTTTCGAAACCGAAACCGAACCAATTTTTTTTCAAATGAACCGAATTTCTTATTCGGTTAGGTTCGGTTCGGATTTCGGTCCAAAACCGAATAATGCTCACCCTTAGACATACGGGCATAGCAACGGTAAAAAAAAACTATACCTTTAACAGCACTGCATAATGAACGCTACTGATAATGACACTTCTAATAGCGGGGAGGCATAAACGCTATAGATAAACTGCTATTGTATGAACTTTTAATAGCATTTCATATGAACTCTATGGATGATGATATTACAATAGCAGGGAGGCTCAAACGCTATAGATAAACTGCTATTATATTACCTTTTAATGGCACTGAATAATGAACGCTATTGACGATGACATTCTATAGCAGGGAGGCTTGAACACTATAGATAAACTGCTATTGTATGTCCTATTTGTTGTAGTGAATATACGTTCTAGACTTAAATTGAAACGACGGGGGGAACTTTTATTCCCCCCAAATTTCACTCTCTTTCCTCTCTCTCTCTCTCCCGCGGCGGGTGATCGGCGACCTCCCTCTCCTCTCTCTCTCCCACGACGGTGATCGGCGACCTCTCCTCTCTCTCTCTTCCAAAGGTAATCCCTCTCCCTCTCTCTCTCTCGCGGTGGTCGGGGTGCAGCGGGTCGGGGGCGTCGGGGCTGTGGGGGCGGCGGAGACTGCGGGGGCGACGGGGGCGGCGGGGGGTGGCGGGTGCGTCGGGGGATGGGAGGCGGCGGGGGAGGCGGGGGGTGGGGGGGCGACGGGGGGTGGGAGGGCGGTGAGGTGTTGAGGGTGGTGCGCGCGGGGTTGCGGGGGGCGGCGTGGTGCGGCAAGTGGCGACGGGGGCGGCGGGGGGGGGGGGGGGGGGGGGTAAACATGCGTTTGTTATGCTATGCGATACATGAAAATTTGAACAAATAATTATCCAGCTTTTTGTATCAGTGGGGTAAACATGCGTTTGTATCAGTGGTTTCGGTTCGGAGTATCCAGCTTTTTGTATCGAAAAACAAATAATTATTAAAAATATTAAAAAGTATATATTATACATTTAGGCATAGTTAAGTATTTCTTTTGTGTTGTTTCTTAGTAGTTTTGAAATTGAAAGAAATAATAGTCATCCTTGCCGATTGATTTACCTGCGATAAATAAGCTTTCTTTATTTTGCATGATTTTACAACCCTAATATGCTTTTACACCATTGTTGATTGGTCTTTTTCGTTCAATTTTCTTTGCCAAATTGATGCGAAATATACCTCAACATCAGTATCGGTAGCGATTGGTATTGGATTGGGACATGCCAAATCGTATCGGTATCGGTCGTATCATATTGATACGGCCGATAGTGCAAGTTTTCTCCTAGACAATGTTTGGGAGCTAGGAAAAAAATATGAGGGCATATCCAAGGTATATAGACGATACAAGTGCAATCCCTTTGATTCTAAGGGTAATTTCTTATGATATATCTTATTTCCAGTTAAGATGATTGTTATTCACCTATAATGACCCTAAAACTTGATTTGTTGCTGCAAGCATACAACACCACAAAAATATTTACTGACTCGTCAAGTTGAACCGTGTATAACATGGTCGATGCTTAAGAGGAATCATTTGGACTTAGTGGACTATCGAAATATCGGTATCGGTATCGAACTATCGGACTATCGGTATCGATATCAAACTATCGGTATCGCTAGCGGACTATCGGACGATCGGTATCGGTATCGAACTATCGGTTATCGCACTATCGGTATCGGTATCGCACTATCGGTATCGGACTATCGGTATCGGTATCGCACTATCGGTATCGGTATCGAACTATCGGTATCGGTATCGGTATCCGTATGTACTTAGTATCGATCATAGCAGATTAGTATCGGTATATCGATTTGGTATAGGTCGTATTGGATGGTATTGACCTTAACGAATTGGTATCGTCCTATCCGATATGTATCGGCCGTATAGCTAAGATTCGTACCGGCCTTATCGATTCGGTATTGCCATATCCGATAGGTATCGGCCGTATCGGATATGTATCGGCCGTATCAGATTTGTATGGTGGAAGGTTTAGTAACAACTGTACTTGATTTTTCTCTTCTCAAGCTAGAATACCATTGCAAGAGAGTTACGAAAGAGTAAAAAAAATCTCCTACATATTGATGTTTACGAGAGTGATTGGCCAATTACAGTAACACACATTTCGTTGATCATTATTTCGTTGATCGTTATATACTAATTCTGTTTAGTTTGTCTTACGATACAGATTTTCACATCTAATTTGTGATGGATCGTTATTTCGTTGATCGTACATGGATGTACAAACGACAACACGAGAGCAGAATAGGTGTGAGTGACGATTTTCAAGCAGGCGTGGAAGTCTTTCTTAAGTATGCCATAAGCAAAGCTCAGTATATGGACGGTAACAAAATCAAGTGTCCATGTCGTAATTATCGCAATAGATGTTACGAAGAAGTGGTGAGTGTAAGAGATCATTTGACCCGTAAGGATTTCGTACGTGATTACGGGCTGTGGTCATCGCAAGGTGAACTATATGCGGAAAGACAGGTTGCGAATGCTGCTACTTATCCTTTTGATGATAATGCTGCAATGGATTTTGTCGTCGAAGACGACAAATGCTCTGTTGATTATGGAGACCTGCAGAACCTTACACGAGATATGGTGTACGATGCGGCAGGGCCTAATTTTGATCCGGAGGATCCTAATCCCGAGGCAAAGGAGTTCTATGATATGTTTCAGGATGCTAAAACTTTTTTATATCCTGGTTGTGAGCCACATTCTGTACTTTAGTGACGATACGGTTGTTGAACATAAAGTTCGATTTTAACTTGCCACAAACTTGCTATGATCGGATTATACAACTAATCAAGGAGGTGTTACCAAAGGAATCAAAAGAGCTTTCAAAAAACTTTTACAAGTCGAAGATGATGGTCCGATAACTGGGACTGGGGTACGAGAAGATAGATTGTTGTCGCAACGGATGCATGTTGTACTACAAGGAGAACGAGGATATAGAAAGTTGCAGCTTTTGTAATGCAGATCGTTACAAGCCAGTCAGAGGAAAAGGAAAGTCAACTAGAAAAGACGTCCTTACAAGTATATGCATTACTTGTCGATCACGAAACGCTTGCAGAGGATGTATATGTCTCAGAATACAGCAGAACACATGACGTGGCACAACGAAGAACGCACAAAGGACGATGGAGAATTGTCACATCCTTTGGATGGAGAGGCGTGGAAATATTTTGATTTGCGTCATCCAAATTTTGCTGCAGAGCCTAGAAATGTACGTCTGGGGCTATGTTCTGATGGCTTCGCCCCTTTCGGGCAGTCGGGATCTCAATACTCCTGCTGGCCGATAATTCTGACCCCTTACAATCTGCCACCATGGATGTGTATGAAGACTCCTTATATTTTCTTGACAGCTATCATACCTGGTCCCAAAAATTTGACGAAGAATATTGATATATATTTACAGCCGTTGGTGGATGAGCTGAAACAGCTGTGGGAGATCGGCGTCGCGACCTATGATATTTCCAGGAAACAGAACTTTCAGATGAGAGCTTCACTGATGTGGACAATCAATGATTTTTCGCATACGATATGCTATCGGGATGGAGTACTCACGGCACCATGTCTTGTCCGATATGCATGGAAAATAGTAAGGCGTTCCACCTTAAGCATGGAGGAAAATTTTCTTTCTTTGATTGTCATCGTCAATTTCTGCCTGCGAGTCATCCTTGGAGAAAGAACAGGACGCGTTCAGAACTGGAAAACAAGAATTTCTCATCTGCCTGCCAGATTGTCGGGATACGATATTGGGAAGATGTAAAGGACTTGTCCACTAATGAAAGATCCATCGAACAATCGTGTCGATGGGTTCGAACAAAGCCATAACTGGACCAAACGGAGTATCTTCTAGACTTGCCTTATTGGAAAGATAATCTTATAAGGCATAATCTTGATGTTATGCATATCGAAAAGAATGTGTTCGATAATGTCTTCAATACTGTCATGGATATTAAAGGAAAGACGAAGGACAATCCAAAGCAAGACAAGACATTGCCGAGATATACAAGCGTCCTTATCTGAACTTGATACAAAGGGGAGCTGGTGGACAATTAAGTAAGTCGATAGCATAATACACATTGAGCAAGAAAGATAGATTAATAATCTGCAAGTGGGTATCTACTTTAAGATTTCCCGACGGCTATGTGTCGAATTTGTCTAGATGCGTTGATCTCAATGAACGCAAGCTAACGGGAATGAAGAGTCATGACTGCTACATGTTTATGTAAAGATTACTGCCCATTGCTTTGAAAGAGTTGTTGCCTTCTGCTGTATGGGTTCCGTTGGCCGAACTATCTATATTCTTTAGGGATATTTGCTCAACTAAGTTGACTGTGCAACACATGGTTGAACTTGAGGAGAAGATTATCTTAAGAATTTGCAAGTTGGAGAAAATATTTCCTCCTGGCTTCTTCGACAGCATAGAGCATCTACCGATTCATCTAGCATACGAAGCACGTGTCAGTGCATCTGTTCATTATCGATGGATGTACCCATTTGAAAGGTACATAAAAATCGATATAATTTAAGTTGAATTTCAGTGGGTTTTAAAATTAATTCTTAATTCTCAAGATAATTTGTCTCTCTATATACCTACATAATCTAAAGAAGAAAGTTGGCAACAAGGCTCATATAGAGGCTTCGATATGCGAAGCATATCTTATCGAAGAGGTGTCAAACATCTACTTCATTTATTTCGATACTCATGTTAAGACAAATCGAAATAGACCTCAAAGGAATGACGAGGACATTGAGGATGGAGGTATATTCAATGTAAGGGGCAAGCCTGTTGGGCTAGTAAAAAATGGTGGTTGACTGACGACGAGTATGATGCCGCTCACCGATATGTCTTGTTAAACTGTGACATACAAGAAGTGACAGATTTGGAGAAGTAAGTCAGTACACTTGCACTCGTATAATCTCTAATTTGATGAAGTAAGTGACTACACTTATATATCTTATTTTCT
>JANAVB010017629.1:0-20016 GCA_029216955.1 Iris pallida
TATATATATATATACACACACACCGAGGCATACGGTCCAAATGATCATAAAATCCATTCTCAGTGGATAGTGTTCGACAAAATTACCATTTATATCCGTAGACGAATACAGCATATTTGACATTCACATAAAAAGTACAAATTAGTTTCTTTGTTTTCTAATTGTTAATCTGCTATTGACTTGGTTTAGAGAGAAGCATTTGGAATTGTCAATTGTGGGTTCAATGTATTTGAGTATTTAGTTTGTTCTCTTCAAAAGGAACAAATATGATAGAGGTCCAAAATATACAATAGGAAGGTTCAAAAGGAAGAATACATCTTCATGTACCAATTAGGCACATGGACCCTCGACAACCATCAGTACTATTCTCCTCCAATGTCTGCACAACTTAAGACTTCTACACCCATTTAAGGCTCCCCTTCATTAAGGGAATTGATAAAGGCACTTCACAATTTGATCAGGACTAGCCCATTTGTAAGTTTGTATTATTTACAAGTTTGCCATTGAAAAAATTTATTAGGACTAGTCCATTAGGTAGTATAAAAGTCAATTGTTTTATTTCTCTTCTCTTTCTCTTCTTCCTCTCAAATTTTCTTCTAATCTCAAATTTTCTTCTAAACCCTAGATTGAGATTCCTCTTGTCCCTACAAAAATCTTCCTGTTTTGTAACCCTAGAGTAGTGGAATCCTGAGCGTACATCTCGCATGCTGTCACGCGCGCGCGCGAAGAAAGATTGGAAGTCCGGTTTGTATGTGGACTGCCCAGTTTCCTGGCAGTCCACATATGTATGTGGACTGCCAGGAAACTTGGCAGTCCATCACAGAACTTGCTGTGAGCATGGACTGCCCAGGAACTGGGCAGTCCACATACAAACAAGGACTGCCCAATTTTCTGGCAGTCCAACAAACTGAATGGACTGCCAGCAAACTGGGCAGTCCTAAGTCACAACATGTGAAACAAAGGACTGTCCATTTTTCTGGCAGTCCTTACTATATGTAGGACTGTCCAATTTTCTGGCAGTCCCGAATACAGTAAGGACTGCCAGAAAAATGGGCAGTCCTTTGTTTCACATGTTGTGACTTAGGACTGCCCAGTTTTCTGGCAGTCCATTCAGTTTGTAGGACTGCCAGAAAATTAGGCAGTTCTGGTCGACGCACAGTTTTCTCGTTCGTGCATACTTGTGTTTAATTTAAATGGGTAATTTTCCACTCCGAATGTAGTTTAATTCAAATGGGCTATAGACAATTGAAATAAACAATATAATGGATGCTTGAATTTTTTAATTTAATTTCTAGGATTTTGGAAACAAATAGAGAAAGAATTTGGGTGCCATCGATCTTCTTGAGAAGAAAATTTGGAAGAGAAGAGGAAGAATAAGAGAACATTTCTAGGGTGGAAGAAATATCTAGGAATTTCAAATTATCTTCTTGCTTGGGGATGGAGAAATGGTGGAGGAGAAGAGGAAGAAGAAGAAGAGAGGAGTTAGGGTTTAGGAAGAGAGAAAAAAAATTGCAAATGAAAGAAAAATTTTGGGTTTAGGAAAATTTTACTTTGGGACAGCCCAAAATCAAAAAAATGGGCTGTCCTGAGTAAAACACAAAAAAATCTGGGCTAGCCCCAATCCGGGCTAGCCCTGATCAAATTGTGAAGTGCCTTTATCAATTCCCTTCATTAATTATTCTTCACTTATAATTTCTCTTTTGATAGTGTCCAACGCAACAAGTAACATGTATCGATGGATAACTCAGAAGAACACTAATCTCATTTTCTAATCGAAAATGCTAACTTGTCCGCAGACGGGCCAGCCTTTCCGCCTGCATGACACTCTTCCATTAGCTCCCCCCTATTCACATGGGGCCCACGCTGGCGCCTTGCCAATGGAAGAGTGTCACGAGGCCACGGGCTGGCCCGCCCGCTGGCCAAGTAGCAGCATGCTTTTCTAATTCCTTTGCTTATTCTCGTATATGGTTCGTACTCAACTTTGATATTCTGCACTTGGCCTATATAAACGGTTAAATTAACATTTTCATATATAGAGATGCATGGCCACGAAGAAGGCGAGGTTCAATTGCTTATATATGGAAAAAGCTATTTTGCCCCGCAGACGGGCTGGTCCGTCCGTCTCGTAGCCGCACCTCATTGCCCTCCCTGTATACACGGATCCCATGTCGATTAACCTGTCAATGGGGTCGCGATACGTGACGGACAGAATGGCCCACAGTACATTTTATATACGGTGGCTTTGTGAATCAGAGTTCGCGTTTTAATTCCATGTGCTTCTGCAATAAACTGTGTCCTTAGAATTAAATTGTAGGTTGAAGTATAGTACATGTACATATAAGGATCGCTACATTACACATTACATAAAATAAACACAAGAGTACTTCCGATGCATGATTTGCTTTGATGAAATGAAACAATGTACATTGGTCTCCTGGACTTCATTCATTATTGCCATCTTATATTCCTTATATATATATATATAATATATATATATATATATATATATATATAAAAAAAAAAATATATATATATATATATATATATATATATATATATATATATATATATATATATATATATATATATATATATACACTGTTGTTTCTCAAGGAGATCGATATAGAGCGAAAAACTGATCATAAACTGCAGACAAGAGTAATTGAACTATAAAAATCTTATAGACAACAAATTTTTTTATTTTTTTTATTTCAATTCTCTCTTCAAGAAGTGAAGCTAAGGATCGGATGAGTTTCTCGTTGTCCTTCTCGATGGTCTTCCCTCGATCAGCCTTCTCATCGCAACAGGGTGCGTGAATGCCTCAGTAGGCTGTTGAGAGGCCTCGTCCTCTGCGCTCCTCGCAAGGCCAATTCCTTCGCAGTCTCCACCACCTTACAATCACAGAAATTTTACTACTAGATCTCTTCACATTTTTTTTTTATTTTGATAAATTCTAAAGTCACTCCACATTTTACTCCAGGACGGAAGTCCTAGGACTACCAACTTGTTTGCAGTACTAAAGAATTTGAATATTAAGATATATAGACTGTCGACGAAGTTTGCAACCCTCCTTAATGTTAGCATGCAGTCCTAATGGACTGTCCTGAAGTAAAATGTGGAGTGCCTTTACGTTAAGAAACCAAGTAGAACTACTCAATGGTAATAAAGAAAAAATATGCATAATGCTAGTGTACTAATGTTAGTGTAATAGAGAGGATGGAGTAGTGATTGGTACCTTCCCCAACCTGTCCCTTAGTTGGTAGGGAACTACTCTCTGACTTGTAGCAAAATTCGCGGGAGGAGATTTGTAGGGAACTACTCTCTGACTCTGACTAGTAACAGTATTATTAATAGCCATTGGAGGAGATTTTCTGCTGGCTTCTTCTTCTTCTTGTGCGCACGAGCTCCCGCTAGCCTTGCTCCTCGTTACCACATTCAAATTTCCCTGGTTGTGCAGTATATGTGGGAGACTCGATTCCTAGTTATTATTCATAGTATCAATGTTAGGTCAGCTACATATTTTTGTTAAAAAACATGTAATTAGTTTCGTAATCAATAGTGTTTGATTAATGCATGTACATGATCTACACACCAGAAGCAATACAGTCGCGCAATGCTTGATGACCTCCAAGTTCATCCTCACATCGTCGAGACTTCTGTAAATGGGAACGATCGAAAATGTAGACTTCCATGTTAATCTATGCAAATTAATAGTGCAAGTGTTCTTACCTGTGCTTTTGCCGCCCAAGCCCAAAATAAGAAGCCAATGTTGCCATCTGCAAATTTACATCATACAAATTAATTGAGCACACATATACATCTACTGAACTGATACATAATACTCCATTGTAGCTATTTATATACTCCTAAGTGTATAGATATAATTGAGTTTTTTTTTTTTCTTTTCCGATGCACGGAACTTTGTGCACGCTGCGTTGCATCTCATTTGGGCCCACTATCGCAATTTCCACACACACCCGCCACCTCCGCGGTTCGATCCCGAGACCGTCCCTCTTCTCACTGACCATAAGAGTCAATTGAGTTCGGTGATGCAATTGAGTTATTATATATATACCTTGAGATCACCTGCTCTCCTACCAAAGCCATGGCCCAACACTGCCAAGGAATCGATCAGCCCTATCGGCTCCGGCCCGGGCCGACTGATATCGGCAAATGCCTCCTTGATCCGGTGACAGTCGAATCTCTGGATGTTATGTCCAGCCCACACCCTCCCTGCGCGCAGCCAAATTAATTACGTACGTACGTACATGCAGTCATTGATACGTACAACAAACAAGTTCAACACTAGCTCGATTGAAACAGACGCTTAATTAATCGCTCACCATTCAACATCCCGAAGATCTTGTCCGCCACCTCCTCGAACCTGGGGGCGGACGCGACGGCGTCGCGCGTGATGCCGCTGAACCTCCTTTCCGAGACCGCCGAGAGGTCGTCGGGCCTGATGAGGGTGCAGTAGCTGTCGACCTCCACGAGCCTCCGCGGGCAGACCAGTATGGCCCCGAACTCGAGCACCCGGAACCGCTGCCCCGTGCCGGAGGGGACCGTCGTCTCCACGTCGAAGAACACGATTTCGCCCATTGATTTCCCGTACGTCGATGCAACAACTAACAAACTACTTGGTTTTGGTTCTTGTTCTTGTTCTTGTTAGTTGATATTAATTTTGTTGCGAAGAGGGAATGATCAATTGTATTAATAATGGTGTGCAAGTAGAATATTGTTGAGAGATTGTTTGGCTTGGAGTTCAAGTTGGAGGAGTAGAGGAAGGTGTCCTTAGCTTCATGGAGTCGATCGACCAATGTGGTGACATTTGCTGTAGGGATAAGGAATCTAGGGTTGGATGGTGTGCATGGAAATGTTGCTTCCAACTTTTTCGGAAGGCTACTTCTTAGGAACCCATATGGTCAATTAGAACATGAAACTCTAGAGATTCATTTCTTCACTGGAGCTTTGCTTTCCAAACAAGCTTGCTAATTATATAACATATCATTCACTTTCTAAACAAGCTTTCTTAAAAAAGGGAAAAGAAACAAATAAGAAAAAAGTCTGAGATGTGCGGCGCAACATACGGAACTTTGTGCACGTTGCAACAAGTTTTCTTCACTGAAATTCTTTCTTTTTAACAAAATATTATAGCCTGCGTTTGATTGGTTTTTTTTTCCATGAAAAATATTTCTATCACAAAATTTCCACCAATTGTAGTGTTTGGTAGCTAATATTTTCCATGGAATTATTTTCCAAAAAAAACTATCATTTTCTATATTTTCTTCTAAAATGGTGGAAAATAAAACTTATCCAACCCATAAAAAAAATATTATTTTTCATGGAAAGTAACTATTTTTCGTGGAAAATAAATTAAGTTTTCCATATAGAAGGAATCGTCCTTTTTGTTATTTGTTTCTCTAATGGGATTATTCTTGCATTCTGTATGTGTTTTTGTGACAGTTAAGAAGAATTTGATACTTAGTTATTCTTTGATAGTGTGTAAATCTGATGGTCTTTAAAGATGAAAATATATTCGTTGGAACTTAAAAATTGTCTTATTAAAGATGAAAACTTCTATATACAAAGACTAGAAGGTTGGCATATTAGGTTTAATCACAAATTTAATTTTGGTTGTAAAAAAAAAATAAAAGTGGCACTTCAAAAGAATGTAATAATAGGCCTATTATGTTCACAAATTAAACTAGTCCTTAACAGCTAGAGAAGTTTTCGTTATTCACTATTACTCCTCAATAAGATTACTTTAACTTCCTGTCCAAATATATCTAATCAGTGGAAAACAAGACAAAACTCCAATCCAATAGATGAGGTCTAAAACTCCGAGATATTTAATAAAAAAAATTCTAAGAATTTCATAGCAATATGTTTCTATTGCGTGGCTCCGTGAAGAACGAACCATTACCTGCTATCAATCAAGAACCCTCATTGCCTGCTATCAATCAAGAACCCTCATCAAATCAAAGTAGGCAACCCTCACACTGGTAAGTAGCAATAGAATCATACCAGTCGAGCAAGATGAATGTCTCCGTATCACACTAAGGGGGCGTTTGGTATGCGGAATACTATATAGCCGGGAATTCTATATTCCCGGGAATCAAATTCCAAGGAATTAAATTCCCTGAAAAATTACATTCCCATGTTTGGTGACAATATAAATATTCCCGGAAAAAAAATAAAAAATAATAATAACGAAAAAAAATGAACAAATATAAAAAAACGGGTAAAAACGACAAAAAATCGGTAAAAAACGAAAAAATGGTAAAAACGACAAAATAACAAAAAACGACAAAATAACAAAAAAACAAAAACGATAAAAAACGACAAAAAATCGTTTAAAACGACAAAAATGACCAAAAAGCGACAAAAAATGTATAAACGACAAAAATAACAAAATAAGGGTAAAAACGACAAAAAATAAAAAAGGGTAAAAACGACAAAAATAACGAAAACACGACATAAAATCGGTAAAAACGACAAAAAAATCAAAATGCGGCAAAAACGACAAAAACCAACAAAAAATCGGTTAAAACGACAAAAAGTCGGTTAAAACGACAAAAAAGGTTAAAAACAACAAAAAATCGGTTAAAACGACAAAAAATAACCAATAAATGATAAAAACAAAAAATAATCGATAAAAACGACAAAAAAGGAAAAAAATCGGTTAAAACGACAAAAATCGGTTAAAACGACAAAAAATAAAAAAATCGGTTAAAAACGACAAAAAAGGTTTAAAACAACAAAAAAATCGGTTTAAAACGACAAAAAATAACCAAAAAGCGACAAAAAATCGGTAAAAACGACAAAAATGACAAAAAAACGTCATAAAATCAGTAAAAATGACAAAAAAGAACAAAAAAGACTAAAATCGGTAAAAATAACAAAATAAGCTAAAAACGACAAAAAATCGCTTAAAACGACAAAAATTGACAAAAAACGACAAAAATGACAAAAATTGGGTTAAAACGACAAAAAATAATCAAAAAGTGACAAAAAGACAAAAAATGGGTAAAAACGACAAAAAATCGCTTAAAACGACAAAAATTGGTAAAAATGACAAAACAACGATAAAAACGACAAAAAAGACAAAAATGGGTAAAATCGACAAAAATCGCTTAAAACGACAAAAAAAATGGTAAAAAATGACAAAAAAAACGATAAAAACGACAAAAAAAAAAAGAAAAAATGTTCAAAACTAATCAAAATTGATCAAAAAAAAAGAAAAAAATTTAGACAATTTTTTTTTTGTCCGGACAAAAAAAAAAATACCCACCTATTCTCAATGGATAGAATTTTCATGTTTTGTGGGTAAACTATTTACCCGGGTATTTATAATTCTCGAGAATAAATTTTTTATAAGCCAAACAAACGTGGTAATAGATTCTCATCTTAAATTTTTTCGGGAATAAAAAAAAAAATACAGCATACCAAACGCCCCCTAAGAATTCACAATGATAAGGAATATTGCACGCAAATTAATTAGGTTCACTCCCGATTTGTTTTGTTTCGAGTATTCGGCATTCTATTTTTTTCTTCATAGTCATAATATGAGGAATGTTCCCGAGTCTGTTGATACTTTGGTGGTTAGAACAGAGAATTTAACAATGATGTAAAGATGATGCACATAACTATAGTACTATGGGACTTGGGGTGAAAGAAATTTAATAAGATCAACAAAGATAATATAATGACTCTTCTTCATCTTCAGTTTATATATGTCACAGTACTCTCATCACATTACTTAAATATAATCATTATTGCATATATATATCCAGTACTCTTCTAATTATACAAACAGTGCTAGCTAGCTAGCTAAACTAACGCCCTGCTATTAGTAAACTAGAATGCTCTTAAGCTTATTTTCCTCTACACCATTCTGATACTCTAGCTATATGTTAATTTACAACATTTGTGAAGAAGTCGAACTCCTGCCTGCTGGTTCAGTTCATAGCTCCGAGTCGAAGAAGTCTACAGCTCGTCGAGGTCCAAACCAGCAAAACCAATCGATATCTTTTTTTTCCACGTTGGTCGGCAGCATCGCTGCTTCCGTTGGTGCAACATCATCAGCTAGCATTATAACCCTGAACTTGAAGACTCAGATTACCTCTGGCCACTCGACATCAGGTTCCTCCGCTGCACCATCCAACATTACAGTAACACAGTAAGAATCTTGATCTTCCATGCAATTGATTAAATTCACAATTACTAATAATGTATTGCATTTTCATTTTTTTTTAATATATGGATCCGTGCAGCCAAAATATTGGTCAGTCCTGTGCTGCCAATATAAATAAGCAAATTGAACGATATTTTCTAATACGTTTATGGTTGCAAAATATTTTAGCTGCAGGAAAATTGAATTAAAGAATGTTAGAAAATCTTGTTCTTTTGGTGATTTTATTTGGTGTAGGAAAAATAGTATATATCTTTGTATGAAGCAAATTTGTCAGAGTTTTGACTAGCCGAAAAAGCGTTAATGGAGGAGGATACGTCGCTGCATCGAAATATAAACCAATGCCATATGAACGAACATTATATGTGTTTGTATCCACAAACAATGTTTGAATCCACAAACTTTCTCGAATCCATGAGATTAGAATCCATCAGTAATTTAGAGCAATCTCAATTAAAAAGTAATATATTATTAAAGTTAATCAAAACTAGTAGAACGAAGCCACTATATAGGATTTTACAAAACTTGGAGAATAAGAAATATAATTATAAACCTGAATAAAAGCCTACTAAATCTATACCTGGGTATCGAAATAATTAGAAACAACAAAAGAAAATAAAAAAATATTTGAACACTATAAACTATATATACCTGGGTATCAAAATCACAAGGGGAGGAGGCCGCACACCCTAGACCTACTGTGGGTCTATCCCTGCTGTGTGTACATCTTGACCTCTCCAGACCCTGAATCAGTGCATTCTTGTGATATTCTGACTCTTTTTCTTAGTTCGTCGATAATCGTCATCCTTGGTCACTTTGTTACACGTCATAGGCAAAAATTGGCTCTCTGATGGTTTCTCTGGTGCTAGTAAAGTTCTCTTCCAAAAAATTGGATTCCAAGGAAAGCCTTTATTCCAATTATTCGGGTTCGCTTCATGAATTCTTTTTTAGCATCCCGGGATCTAGTTTCTCCAGCAATGTTCTCATCATCCTAACTGCGACATCTGTATTTGCTAAACGTCTGGTGAATCTAAAAGTATTCTTCTCTGAGAGCCAGGGTCCGGTTATAGTACAGGATTCAGTTATGCTGCAAGACCACCAAAACGACAATCAGTACAGTCATCTCTGGAAAAAAAAAAAAAAAAACTCATATATACAGTCACCATCCAAATGATCAAAGATAAGACAGGTAAATGAATATAAATTTTCTCCTATCAACCATGTTCAAGATCCTGAACAAGTATCTAACCTTGGCGCAGTGACATCATTTTCTTTCTTTTACGTGAAGCTATATTGTGCCACATGGTGATCCCCAAACATATAGTCACGCCTCAGCCAGAATGACGCGACCACCTTCAATTGCCACCAAAGTAAGAGCTGCGTCAGTAATGCTTGGCAATCACAAGATAAAAATAAATAACACGATTTAAGTACTGCTCTAAATAAAAATTCTGGTTTAGCTGTGAATCAAATTAAGTGACCATCCAAATGAACAAATTAGAGTATCATGTTCTCTAACTCGTAGAAACTGTTGGACAGCAGAGCCAACGTTTAAATATTGTGCTGCATTCATTGTCCGGTATTGCTACAAACTTACAAAGTAAAATTAACTCATCTAAATTAACAAACCAGAGTATCACATTCTCCAACTAATAGAACATGTTACAACATGCAGCAAATTAATCAAAAATCCTAATTGGGTTAGACATTTGAATTCTATTTAGTCTTGAAACTATAGAATTTCATTCCTCATTGTCTATTGGACTGTCCACTAATATCCAAACAAAAATCAGGCAGTTGCAGGCCTTGAAAACCAAATTTTTGTGCAACTTCTTTGGAGATAAATAGCTAAGTCCTAACTAGATAGGATTCAAGTTTAAGATGGTTGGCCAGTTACCAAACGTATATACACAAACAAGTTTGGGTTACTCCCTGGAGCTTTTGAAAGGCCATCTGCCTATTGGTGAGAGAAATCTCGTCCTTTTCATTCCTATATTTTCTTCCTCTTTTGCTTAGTACATCTTCCTTTGCACCTTATCTACCTCCTCCCATTCTTTCCCTGGTGATTTATAAGCTTATTTCTAGTAGGTCAGCTTAGAGTTGTCATCAAACTTATATTTGGTCTAAATTTTTCCGAGTACAATTTTTTTGGCTGTTTAGTAAATATTAGTGCTGGAAGTAAAAAAAAAAATTATATTTGGTCTAAATTGTTCAAATTTGTTTTACATGCTGGAAAGTGTAATTGAGTACTTGAAGCTGAATTTGTTTCATCTTTAGCAAGATTTGACACTTATATGCTGATAATTGGACATTAGGTGCTGAATTTTTTTTATTTAGCTTGTAAGTTTATCATTTTTCTTCAAACATTCGATAACTAGGAAACCCAGTATCATCTCAATTGGTGTTACAACTTAGCCTCATCACTTGTTCTACCAGTATGAAGATCCTTTGATCAGATTGAGCTCTCAACATCTGTCTTTGTATACACAAATTGGAACGGTTTCACAATACAAAATCCCCTTTTGTGTCAACTTTTTTACAATAGGTTCTCAAGCAACGTTCCTTTAAGAAGGTTCTTCAAGTACTCTTAATTATCCCAGACTTGAGAGAGTTTAAATTAGGTAGTGATATCCATAAGCCTTGTATCTCGCCGAGATGGAAAATATATCTCGCCGAGATGGAAAATATAGTTCTCATCACAGAGAAGTCTTTGTAACCAGGGTCTTCAAACTGATAGGACTCTAAAAGACATTGCATCTTAGGGAGATTTCACATGTATAGAACCATGTGGTGATAGGACTCTAAAAGACATTGCCATGACCTCAAACTCTTAAGGACATAACCATTCATCATTGGAGCAGGAAGCACCAGTGCAAGTTCTAGTGTTAGAGGCTTAGAGAAAATAGCTTCACTGATCCTAGAGTTATCGCTACAAACACTTACAAATCAGCCATTGAAGCAAGAAGCGTAAATGCAAGTTCTAGTGCTAGAGAAAATAGTTTCACAAGAGGAAAGTATGTACATCGATCTATTTGATCGTGAAGACTGAGCAGCTTATGGAAATGTCTATCACTACATATATACACAGTGTCTAATATGACCAAGTTGAACCCAAGTTTCAATACTTGTTTTCTTACCTCCATGAAGACGTTTTGCCGACTCCTAGTAGGATGGTGATATATTTATCATAATGTATACATAAATGCTTTGTGAGAAACCCACAATTAAGTGGTAGTCCAGTTGGTAAGTATACATAGTTTTAAAAGTTCAATCCACCATGTCTCTTCAAATTTTAAATCAAAGTATTTCTGCTCCAACTTTTTTTTTTTTTCCTTTAGTGTATTCCCTACCCCCCCCCCCCCCCCCCCTCCCCAACAATATATATATATATATATATATATATATATATATATATATATATATATATATATATATATATATAGGTCCGCCCCTGGTTGAGAGTGAAGACAGTAATGGTGTTGACAAAAAGAGTTATGGAGTTTAAAGGAAACCAACTTGGCAAAAACGAATTTTCCCGGTAGAACTGATGATGTTCAGTTCCCAAATAAGGTGTTTTTTAGGATTTTATAATTTCTGCATTTTTATTTTATTTATATTAGACATCATTATCATCTTTTTTGACCTAATTATGGTGATGGCCACAAATTGAATTTTCCTTTACTCTTCCCTTAATTCTTGTTTTAATAGGATTAGCTAGACAAATGGAGGAGAAGGTGTGAAGCCTCTCCTTCCCATCCTATCGATTTGACGACAACATCAACTTCTAACTTTCTAAGGGGAGGAGATTTGATGCAAGACAGAAAGAAGATCAAAGTTTGTCTTTTAGGATTGGTTCAAAATGTAAATCCAAATTATAACTGAACCTTCGATATTATTTTTGTTATATAGTTTTGACTTTATGTTTAGTTTTCTTTAAATGTGATTAGTTAGTTTTGCCTATGTTGTTAAATGGTGTCCATAATTGTATCGTGTCCGTACTCATATTCGTGTCTGCATTCATGCAATATAATTACTTATTTTGTACCTATTTGAAAATGTACGTATCCCGTATATGTATCATGTCCTTATCCATATCCGTGTCGTATGCAACATAATTTATCTTTTAAGACTTTCATGATTTGTCTTTATTCTTGGATGTAGGTCCAAAAACAGCATCAAATTTGAAATTTTATGATAAAACTATTAAAAATGTCTCTTTGTATGTGATGTCCTCTTTGGCCTCAGTGTAATTCCATTGCTACCTGAGATGGGCAGTGACTGCAGTCCTCAAGATCATTCCTTCTCAATATGGTTTCACAAGTTGTGAATCATTATATTGTTGTAGAAATCGGTTACATTTATCAAGATAGTGATTATATGCTGCCAAATCAGATATAAGGAATTGGAATTTAGAGTGAGATCTGAAAGTTGTCTTATTATTTGTAAAATTTGATCTATAGGAATCCTCTCATTTCAAAACACTTCAGAGCAAACACAAATGCTCTATCCTACTACTAAAATAAAATTAGATTAGTACTATGTCATCCGAAGTTTTTCTCCTGTATTTCAATCTGTAGTATTATATCCCCCATATTTTAGTTAACAAGGGTCAGTTTGAGAAACTGGAACATATATAAGCCACTGCAATAAGATAAAACGGAAAATAATATTTAGGATATGTTTGTTCATTCAAAAACTGATAAGAATGTGAAGACAAAAAGGAAAAAGAAAGAGATCATAAAAAAAGGAAGAAAAAGAAAATTAAAGACACAAAAGAGAAATGAGTTTTAACGTGGTGGAGCATCTATACTACTATGAACAAGTGTGTTTGTGAAGCCATTCTCAAACTTTTTGATGATTTAATCACATATTAATCCTCCAAATTATAATTCATGGGCAGAAAGATAAATGTGTTTTATCAACCAGTTGATCCTATGCTTCATCAAGAGACGAATCTCCTCGTCCCAGTGGATCCTCATCTCATTCTTCCTTCTACAAAACTTTATTTCCCTCGATGCTCAATTGTTTCTTCTTTTCTAGTGCCACAGAAAGAGTTATGGTCCTACGGATGGACTCTTCTTAACCGAAAAAGACAAAAGATATACCGTATACGTACCCACCCATTCACAACGCTCCGCCAAGTGTTTTAAAACGTTTTTGAAGCGCACGCATGAAGCACGAGTCATGAGGCTCACCCTTGCGCCACATTTTATGAGACGAGGCTCATTCACCGAGGCGCACAAGGAATGTGCCTCACGCCTACTTTTAAGACGCACATGAAGTGCACGAGGCGATATGTTTTAGTATTTTAGTATTAATATAATAGTTCAACTAATCTTTCGATATAATTAATTGGTGTTTTACCATTAATTTTGATGTTATCAAGTCATTAAGAAAATAACATGGTTGAAAATATTGTCACTAACTAGATTCTAAGGATAGAAAGATTATCGAATGTATCAAGCCAACAACAAATCTTTATATTGTAATTAATAGGCCTTGTATTGGAGGATGATGGTGATGAAGAAGGACACAAATTCGTCGGTATTGCTGCTGAAGGAGACGATATATGGATGATGATGATTTTTGGCTTTCATCAATTTCATATTATTATGAACTTCTAATAGTTCTTTTAGGTTTTCACGATGGTAATGAGCTTATTAGTTGTTTTATTATGATTTTATGTAGTTCACTTCTTACTATTTTAAAGGTGTTATGAACTGATTAGATATAATATGAGTTTGTGTATTTAAAAAAAAAATATTATTTAAAGAAGCGCACCTTGCTCCCAAGCCTCATCAAAGTCTAGGCTCCAAAGGACAAGGACCCTAGTGCCTCGAGTGCGCCTCGAGCCTGTAAAACACCTCTGCCAAAGGAATATGAGTTTTCAATTATGATTTTCATTCATCTAGAACCCGGGTTTTAAATAGGGTTTTCATTTTCCTAACGTACATGTTGTTTTCAAAATTCTTGGTACCTAGATATTATCCAGGTGTTGTCTTCGCGCTTCTCGACAATTAATTATAATTCTAAATTCATATTTGGCTTATTTTAAAAATTTTATTGAAACAGATTGATTTAGATGAACTTGTCTCTGAAACTATAATTCTAAATTCATACCCTATGACATACAAAATTATTTGTTGTGTCCATGTCGCCGTGTCTTTATTTTTCGTGTTGTATTCTTGTTCGTGAAACAGAATAAAGAGTCCACAATTTACATTAAAAACTACTGTGCAATTAGAGGTTACAAACAAAAGAAACTTTTTGCAAAGGTTATAAATTGATAAATGAAAGAAGTTTATCAAGGGATTACTTGGCAAATTTTGCTTAATACTAAATAACTAATCTCTAGCCCAAAGTAGTCAAAGGCGCAAGACGCACTCGAGGGGCAAAGGGTCCAGATCGCCCGAGGCGCAAGACGCAATTAAGGCGCGCGCCCGAGTGAAGTGAGGCGCAAAATAAAAAATTATATAAATATATAAATAAATTAGTAACATAAGAAATAAAACCAAATAACATATTAAAACCAACAAAAACATGTCGACAAAGCCAAGTGAACTAGCATAACAACAATAACACTCAACAAAACTAACAAGAATTTGTATTTTTCCTACTACGCTTTTAGTAAATTTTAGTTTTTCAAGTTCAACTGTAGCCAACTTTGGCAACCGTGGAAGAGCTACCTCCCTACCACTTGTATGAGGTAAGGGTTATCTCCTTGTCTCATTTTTTTGGGTAAGAAACAAAAGATAGATAAGGCGCGCCTTTTCGTTGATGCGCCTTGCTGAAAGGCGCGCCTTGGGTGCGCCCGGAGAAATGTGCCTCGCCTAGAGAAGTGCGAGGCGCAAATGTTGTGCGTTGCTCCGAGGCGCGCCTTTGACAACCATGCTCTAGCCTTAAAAAGATTCTAAATCTAATGAAATATTACAAAAAGTATCTACAGGAACAGAAACTAAGATTTACTTTACAATTTACATCCAGGCATAAAATGTAATGTGCAAGAAGCAATATGTGCAATTTGGAACAATCTTACCATGCTCGTCTTTGCGTATTTGGTCACCCGCCACTTTCTGGATTTATATAGGACTGATTTAAAGTAGACTCCTAGAAACAGACCAATAAACCAAATCTGCAACAGCAAATAGACACACAAGAATGAATGATGTCATGATCATATACAACGATAAACCAAGAAAAAGAATAAAATAAAATAAAATCTTGTAAGATGAGCACTAAAAGTTTACGAGACCTGCTAAGTTCTAGCACAAAATTGAGATTAGAGAATGAGGATATGAAGTTCCAAGCTGTTGTTGTCATGTCCTTGCATTCTCGAAAACAAGTTATCTTGGTGACTCAACAATGTACTTCTAAATTTGGAAGCATTGTTCTGATTACACTATTAGCCCTCTGCAATTCTCCTTTCGAACAAAGTGACGCAATTATGGTATAGAAAGTGTCAAATTCATTGTTGCTCCTGCTAATGTCTTCTCTTGTAATGTTGGGAAAAACTTGGTTAGAATCAGGAATATTAGCAGCCACAGATTGTGATGCCTTTCTTGGATCTTTAGGTGTCATAGGATAGATGCCTCCTGTTCCGATGACTTGGTCTACTTTACCGATTCCAAGCACCTTCTGGAGTTGTCCAAGTCTCATGTTATCTTTAGACCTCCATGAGGAGAAAGCCACAGATCCTACTTCACTAAGGACATAAATGGCTTCTTGAATTCTCCCTTGTTGACAAGCGAGATCAAGAAGACTAGCCAAGGAATCAACTTGAAGCTCATTACCAGCACTATTTATTAGGTCCACAACTTCCACACACTGAAGCATGTCCCTAAGAATGCTTCTTGCTTCTTCCATCCTTCCCTTAGTAAAAAGCCCTTTGATTAAATTCACGAAACCAAGAAAATCAGGATGAAATCCTCTCCCTTTGTACTCGTTAAAGAAACTTAAGGCGCCTTCCATTTCACCTTTCAGACAAAAACCACTAACCACCGCACTGATTGTATAAGAATCTGGTTGCAAGCAACTTTTTTCCAAATCTGATAGAACTTTCAGCGCTTCATCTATCAAGCCGAAGCTGCAATAACCATTTACCAATAAGTTATATGTTCGTGTGTTTGGAGGGATTCCCTTGCCAACCATCCTGTCAAATAATTGTCTTGCATCTTGCAGCAACCCTTCTCTAGATAAAGCACCTATAAGAGTAGCGTATGTAACAATTGTAGGAAGCACCCCGTTGGTCTCTAAAGAATCAAAAAGCCTCAATGCTTCAACCAGACTACCCTGTCTACATAACCCATTGACTATGGAATTATAAATAACACAATTTGCATGTATCCCCATCTTTTTCATGCTTGAACAGAGATCCAATGCATTTTCAAGATAGCCTTCCTTGCAAAGTCCATCGACCACAATGCTATAGATAACCACATCCAAAGGAAGCCCATTTTTCTCAGCTTCCAATAGATTGTGAGCATCATAAATTCTACCTTCTTTTTTAAGCTTACTGACAATTGCCGTTAAAATACTAATAGAAATGTCTTCCTTTTTCATAGCATCCAAGAAATTCAAGGCAACTTCCAGATTTTTCCTGCAAAGATAGAGACAAAGTATATTTTTTACCCTAGGTTCATTGGTTCCATATGCTTTAATACAGTCACAAATCAACAGTTCTACAATCGAGTCATTGCCACTTCGAATGAGGTTTTTAAGGAGAAGATAGTATGTTTTACTCTCAATAGACAGGCCTCTGCTTCTTGTAAATATAAGTGCATCAAGAGCAGCTGCAAAACAACCCTTTGTGCATAGGAAAGTTACAGCATCGCTGCTTATAGAAGAGAGTAATTCAGGTTCCAATTGCACAACCCTGTGTATAAAGTTCAAAACCCCCTCTTCATTCGCAACTTGAAACTGAGCCTTGATCAGCTTTCTGTAGGTAGTAGAAACACAGAAATGAAATTTCTCAACAAGGTCACCAAACACTTCCATTGCCATGTCTACCATATTCTCCTTGCAGAGCCATCTTATAATGCACTCGTGACATGAAGCATTTGTATTCCTACACTCTTCAAATATTTCCAGGGCCTTGCTGATCATTCCTCTCCTGCAAAGTCTGTCAATCATGATACAGTAGGTAACAACATTTGCAACTGCACCCATTGTGGACATCTCTTGGTAAAACACACAAGCATCTTCAACCAAGCCTACCGTGAAGAGAGCCTTGATAAGTACGTTACACGTAACAACATCTAAACATATGCCAGATTCCTCCAATCTCTTCTTTATATCCACCACACCCTCTGCATTTATTTCCTTCATGTAACCATGCAATAATGTACTATACGTGAAGTTATCAGCACAATAACCCCTACTCATCTCATCGGCTTTGCTTGTCATGCCGACTTTACACAAACCACTTACCACCGTATTGTACGTTATGAGGCTTACTTGGATCCCTTTGCGCTCCATTTCTTCGAGCAAAGTAAAGACTCGATCCATATCCCCTTTCCTACGCAACCCGTCGATCAAAACAGAATACACCAACTCGTCTAGCTTCAGTCCCAAATCCTCCATTCTCCTCAAAACACAAAACGCATCCTCTATTTTCCCTTTCTTGCAAAACCCCCGGACCAGTGCAGTATAAGTTATCAAATTAGGTAATATCCCACCCTTCTCCATTTCACTCAAGAACCCAATTGCTTTCTCCACATTTCCTTCTTTGCAAAACCTATCGACAATAGTAGTGTAACTAACCACATCTGGTACTACTCCCTTCTTCACCATCAACCTGTGCGTCCTAAGCCCCTCCACAAACGCTCCTTGCTCGAAATAACCACACATCCAACTAGTATACAAGACCGCATCAAAGACCATTCCTTTGTCCTCCATTCTCCGAATCAAACTGCAAGCTTCCTCAACCCTTCCTTCTCTACACAACGCATCGACGACGGCAGTACAAGTGACCAAATTGGCAACAAAGCCGTGATCTTTCTCCACTCTAGCATAGAATTCCAACCCCGTCTCCAGCTTCCCGACCTTACAAAACCCGGAAACGATCACGCCGCAGACGAAATCGTCAACCGGGTACCCGTACTTCCCGCCCATCATTTCGTCGAACACCTCGACTGCGCCATCGATCCTTCCCCGAGAGCAGAACCCAGCCGCCAACGCCCGGAAAGTGACGACGGACGGAACAATGCCGTAGTCCCTCCCGCATTGCTTCAGCAGCGAGAATGCGCGTTCCGGGTCTTCCTGGCTCAGTATCACGGAGCTCCACACGCGGCTCCGCGGGAAAAGATGGAGTCTTTCTTCGGATTTCGTTGGATTCTTGGATTTGAGGAGGGCTGTGGAGAGTAAGGAATGGGTCCTGGCGTTGGTTCTGATGGAACTCTTGGAGGAGAATTGGGAGAAAATGCGGAGGAGGAGACGGAACTTCTGGGAATCGAGGAGGAATTGGAGGAAGGAATTTAGGGATTTGAGGGAGGGGGAGGTTCCTAATTTGATGAAGTTCTGTGGAATTTGGGGGATTTTGGTGAGGATTTGGGAGGGATTTGAGGAGGAAGAGAAGAATTTGGGAGGAGAAATCACCATTAGAAGAGGACAGAGAGGAGAACTTGGGTTTGTGTCACAAATCGAAATGGGTCACATAAATAGTTTGGACCTGTCAAATTGGGCCTTTGTCATATTTGAATACTTCTACTTTGTTTCACCATCCCAAACGCAAACCTAAATATGTTCATATATAAAAATTAGGAAGAAAAAAAAAATTTACTTTTATAACTCGTGTATTAGCTTACAACTTCAAGAATGGAGAATAATTTCAAAAATGTTGTGACGTTTAGTTTTTTTTTTAAATGCTTAGAACAATTAGCTATTTCATTTCCATTAAATTCTTTTAGAGCCATCGTCGTTCCAAACGTCAACACCCATCACCAAATCAAGAATAGGAACAAAGAAGCCGGTTCAAACACCTCCTCCTCCCTCCATTCATTTACGGCCTCGTGGGCACCCGTCGAAAGATTCCGTCGAAAGATTCCTCTCGAAGCAATAAAACGACAACAATTGATTTGTGTGGAGATGTCACGTAAAGGCGACAACGTGTAGATATCTACAATAGCAATCCACGTCCCATCCAATACCATATTATACCATACGTAGCAATCCACGTCCCACCCCATACCATACGCTACGCTCTGCCATATATGTCACATTTGTTGATGGCTCCATTTTTCGTTTATGGAATTTGGAATTGATGAGAGTTGCTAATGACATTTCACTTATCTCTAGCTTTTGAAAAGTGAGGGATTAATTAGCACACACTGAACAACTTGTGTTACCACTAACACACTAGTAATCAGCGAGAATAAGCTCATATATAAGCCAAAATTATGATAAAGTTAAGAGAATCTTAATCGTTTGGTAGGCGAGTGGGACTCTTTGGTGCGTACTCGTACGCATGATGAAACGACTACGAGTTCTAGAACAGGAAACATGGTCCATAAGTCGTCCATAGGTAAACACGTAAGCATATATAGTATTTGAGATACACGTGTGTTGCTTTGGTCGCATGGTGTGATGTTTTGCTGCTGCTTTTTTTTTTTTTGTGCATCAAGTCTCATGCACATGTCGCCATCACAATTACTCTTTTTTTTCTTCTATCTTGACTATTTCTCACAGAAATTAGAAATTAGGAATGTACCAACCTAACCTAACTGTTTTGGAGGATCTTTAAATTACTATAATGATCTTGAGCTAATGTTTGGAGAGTAATATTTTTTTTTTCGTAGTTTTTTTTTTCAATCATCCCCCCTCGCGTTATA